>JAJSOF020000015.1:154485305-154592805 GCA_025594305.2 Periplaneta americana
AGGTATACTTAGCGTGCCACAGATAAGTGATCTGGTATTTACGTCGTGAAAGTATGGAATCAAGTAAATTAATTAATAACAAAATGATATAAAAGTTAGCGAGAATAATATTAAAATACATATTTAAACAAAAGATATAAATGAAAACTGATATAAAACTTCAAAATATATACTACACATTAAATGGATCCAAGTTTGATCCATACAAATTCGCATATTTTATACATCTGCAGACCGGAGAGAGAAATTAGACTTTCTATTGTAAAACATTTTATGATATCTTAAACCCTTAGCAGGAATACGAAGACTGATAATAATAATAATAATAATAATAATAATAATAATAATTAGTATTATTGTCTTCATAATCATAATCATAGACATCATGTTTTGGACCCTGGGCTTCAATTCCCATATTTTGAACTTTTAAATACAAGTTATTATTAATACAAATGATGGTGATAATTAGACATCGGATTTTAGGCACTAAAAATTGCAGTTTTAGGCGCCTAAAATAAGCTCAAAATTTGTAAAATTAGGCTCTATTTTAATGAAAATAGGCATTTTAGGCACATCAAGGTATCATACTTATTTCTTTCACTGAAATTTTTAGTTATACACTAAAATACGCACAAAAAGTATGTTTAAACATTAAAAAGAATACTATATTATATTTATAAACAGAGCTGCACAAATTTAATATATTGAAACTAATGAAATAATGATTATTGATATCAAGATTACTCATTTTAAGTTATTGAATTTCAGTTCCATGCTCAGACTTTATTATAATTATCTGCACAGTACACCACCAGAATTTTTCTAAATTCTCCACAGTTAACCTTTGCCTTTTGTCACTGAGAATCATTTTGAAAGCAGGCGCAAAAATACAAAGTCCACTTATTGTTGAACTTCCTGGTAGTGTTAACACTAGGAGGGCCATTCTTTTAAATATTTTGTAACGGTTTACCCTACTAATTCGCAGTTTTACGACTTTTCATAAATATTTCAAAAACACTCTTTCTCCAAAAATTGTGATTTTATGACACTCTGAAAGGCAGTACAGCTAATCGGTTTCATACCGAAAATAGTCATTTTTATAGTATAGTATATCTCTAATCGGTAGCAGCACATGTTGTGATTGTTGCCTGCTTCAAAACTAAGGTTGGTTCTTTGTCGGCATTTATGCCTCCAAACATGTTAAATTCGGTGAAATCTATTGAGAGTGTCGTGAGATTCAAAACATTTTGTTTCCTTTATCAATGGTTTCATGGCTGGTGTGAAGCAAACTTTCCACTTTTTAAATGCCTTAAATTTCGCATTGAATGCATGTATAAATTATAAAAAGTAAGAGTAAAATGCGAAACTTTGCAGTGAGTTAGGCATTTTTAGGCGAATATTAACAAATTAGGCTCTAATAACCGTTTTAGGGCATTTTAGGGCACTATAAAATTCTTTGAATACCTTTCAATTTCCATGAAACACAAATATTAATAATTATTTTTACTTTTCTCCTAAAGAAACAAAATAGGCATTTGCCCTAGAATCCGATGTCTGAATATTAGTAGTAGTAGTAGTAGTAGTAGTAGTAGTAGTAGTAGTAGTAGTAGTAGTAGTAGTAGTAGTAGTAGTAGTAATAATAATGATAATAATAATAGTTGATTTCGTATGTTTTCTTATCATTTATCTTAATTTTTTTTCTTTCAAATTGTCACATAATTATGAATTGATTAGTAGGCCGATCTATCGAACTCTTATTTAGGGCGGCTTTTGTTAATACAAATAAGTTGGGGTCATTCATGCTGGTCATTGCATCCGAGGTCTGCTGGGTCATATCTGGCTGAAGACTGTGAATTTTATAGAAAGATAAAATCCCAGCATGGCTTCCTCCGGAATGTAAGTAAAGTTGTGGGTCCTGTATCGTAGATTTACGGCTCGTAAAAGATCTCTGATAGAGGGCCCCAGGCATAATTTTTGGGTCATTTCTCGCCCACGTTGAATTTGGACTCCCAATAACTTCTGCAGCTTGCAACGTCGTTAAACGAAACACAACAACTACTAGCGATATTATCGCCTTCATCAATACCCTCGCCGTTCTTTGGAAATCTTTTCGAGCCCGGAGCTCAGTGCGAACCAGAAGGAGCCCCGCCGCCTCCACCCCTGTTATGCCTCCTATGTAAACTTAATAAATTAATGTTTGTACTACCCGTTACAATACAATACTACAGGAGAAAGCCTTTCCGGGCCAAATTGACCTGCAGGCAATTAATTATACCGTCTGGCCTGTTACGTTATTTCAGACTAACGCACAAAAGGGAGCCAGAGACAGAGACTCGCATATAGAGGTTTTGCTATTAATGGCAAACTAACTTAATAAACAGAGATTTATTCGGCTGCGAGTTGGGGTCTGCTCCGGACAGCTTCAATTGTAACACAACAAAAGATCACACGGTAGCAAGGCTGTCTCTACCTTTATTCCAGCGCCGGCAGAGGGCACAGGTAGTCTGCGTTAGAGGCTAAACAGGTGTCTGCCCCGCCCGATATTGCGGAGGTCTCAGTAAGGTCCGACACATAAAATGTTGTATTTTTTTTATTGTTCTCTTTAACTTCAACATCAGGCTTGGCATGTGACGACGTCAGGAGAGAAAAAGACAGAGCGAGAAAAGGGGGTTGTGAGGGAAGGGTAAAATTTCTATGGGCATGAAAAACGAAAAGGTGCGGTATTGTTTTATGCTAACGAGTTAAAAGTGAAGTCATAATTATACTTCGAATGCCTTGAGGTTCAGAGAGAGAGAGACCCGGCAACTCAATTGTAAAAAGACCTTCCTGGCCGATGTTTTAAATTACAATAACACGTGTGTTTGACGGACTCTGTTTTTTTTTAAGTGGTGCAGAGGGTGAAAACATCACAGAGAGACTCTCTTTAAATTTGAACTGAAGGGATGTATATGTATATATATATTTGGAAGGTAGGCTTCGTTGTTTTCCCAATCACTGAACAAAGCTGTTAAACGAATTGATAGGGGAAAATTAGTTTACATTTACTAAGCGCGTATTTCTTTATATTTTTTATTTAATTCACTTTGGTTGTAATATTTATTTTGTGATATAATTAATACAGTTGGTTTCTAATGTTATATATTTTAATACAAAATTTCGCAAATGATTTAGCAGAGAAAACTCTCATATGAAATATTTTGCAATTCATTTTGCGTAATTTTCAGAAAAGTCTGTGAATATGTTAGAAACACGACCAACATCCACAGAAAACACTTCCACAACTAGTGAGTATTGTTCAATGTATGTAGTTAATATAATTAAATATTTCCGACTTGCTCTAGCAAAGTTAGAATTTATTACCGACATTTACATTTTATTTAGTGTACTTCGTAGCCATCCCATTTTTTCAACATTAATTGAAACCGGACTTTCAGTCAAATTTATATAACAAATTGCACCATTTGTTTTAACTAAGCTAATATTAATTTTCAACACTTAATTTCTTTCAGCGATTTCAGACTTTCGATTCACACCATGTTAAATAAACTTCTACAACATCACTACTACATTGAATAATTATCCGTAAGTTTCATTTAATACATTACAATTATTAAAATCAAATCCATCAGTTTCAAAATTAGATTAACTACCTACGACTTTGATTATTTTTCAGTGTAACATGAACAACAACAGAACATACGCCCATCATCTGATTAACTACAAACAGTTTAAACCCAACATATTGGCATAAACAATAACATCAAGATCTACAAAATATAGGCAGTTATAACAGGCCAGAATTTTATACTATGATATGGAAAAGTGAATACCTTGTAACAAAACATTGTAATTTGCAAATCTTCACATGCATAGTAAAGCATTAAATAGAGTTAGCTCATCATTTTTATACTTTATCTTACTTTTAGTCTCATATCATTACATCGTTCATATTATCGTTCACATGTGATGATTTGCAAAGAATATACCCATGATAATATAAGTATATTTTAATTGTTGACAGTTGGGGTATCCACAATTCAACATTATAAAACTAATTCATATAATTTTTAATAGGTTTTTACCTTCATATGACAGTAAACATGTATTGTATGTGAATTGTGTAGATAACATTGAGAGTATTGATATTGTAAAATGACAGAGTGTATCTGATGATGTTGACATGGTCAACGAAAACGTTCATACATCACACAATTTATTATGTAAAGGTTAACACCTAACAAAATATATACACTGGTGGCCATAATTCTGGAAACGTTTTGTTTTTGTACTGAATTATTATAACATCTGCATTGATTCACATATATACAATTGAAAATGTTTCTCTTGACTGATTCGTTAATTATGGGGTTATAACAAAGGTATTATATTAAATCCTGAATATTTTAACAATAAATAATCATTACTATGTAGGAAATTATGTTCTTGTCGTTTAAAATATTAATTTCAGATTTTCATTATAAAATCTTTCAATTAATCGACAAATCTGCTTCACTTCTCTTGGACTTATTTGGTTTTCTACCAGTCCTAAGTGTTGTTACAAGATTCTATGGATTTGTACCTCTCAATCTTCTGGACAGGCAATGTAAATTACCATTTTCTTGCAATTTGTATGAAATATGGCTGCCCTAGAAGATTTCAGTCCTTTCGTAGCCATAAAAATGATCAATAAAGTTTGTTGTAAAGAATCAGGTGTTCACCTAACGAAATCTTAAGTCAGATTAATGATAGAAACAAATTAATAATGTCCATATTTTATGCTACCAGTTCAACAATACTTCTACTTTATCAACAATAATCTTAAACTCAACAATGGACTATTTTTATAAAGTAAAGTTATAATTAATATTTAGATCAAAGAACATAATTTCCCACTGAATGATAATTTATTGTTAAAATAGTCAGGATTTAATATAATACCTTTATTAAACCCCATCGGTAACGCAGTCACGTTTTTCTATTGTATAAATCTGTTAATACAAATTAATAATTCAGTATCAAAAAGTTTCAGAATTATTGTAAAGTCAACGACTGAAAAAATAAATTTCTCTCATATGAAAGCCTGCAGGTTAAAAATATTAATCTTTAATATGGCAACATTGTCCTACAATAAATGGGATTCTATTAGAAGCAAAATATTAATTAATAACAAAATTATCAAACCGATCATAACACAGCGATTTAATTTATTCGCTCCTCCAAACGTGGTATGAGTTTCTTCCGGGCGTCTGCGTTAGCCACTGTTTTGCACTATGTCGTAGGCCTATACAAGGTGAAATCAATATATTTCCGAACTGCACTTGTATTGATTGTCGTTAAACATACATTCGCGTGGCACCATGTGTCATTCTGATATACAAATCATGGATTAGACGTCACGAGCCGCCAGAGCGCACTGTGGCACTGGACTGTTTCTGCAGCATAAATACAAACAACTTTCAACTGCTGCGGCTGTCTTTCATTACGTCAGTGATGTCAAAGCAAGCGCATTTTTCTGACCTTGACGTCGTGCGCGGCAGCAAGCGCTAAATATGGAAAGAGGAAGGGTTGTGTATATGAAAAAGCAACCTATTGGATTAAGAAAACAGTGGTGCACAAACTTTAAACGGAACGTGACATTTCATGTCGTTATTTTTATATGGCTTCTTTCTGTTTAATATTATCTATATTGTCTGTAAAACAAAAGTACTAACACTGATTTCTTAATATTGCACTTGTGTTTTAAATCTTAATAACATGATAGAGAGTTAAGAAGGAATATTCACTTAAATTCCATAGTAGTATAATATTATATTGTATTAAGTGGATGAAACGCATCATTCATAAAGAAAGTGATATTCCAAAGAAAGAGATTGAGTATGACATGATAAGTTGGAATTTATATTGGTGGTATCTTTAGCCTTACAAAAGTAATCAATAAACTAATCAAAACAATATTACAGTATAAAGGAAAGTTACCTAGGTACTGTATCTGTTTTAAGTGTAACTAATATTACATAACAAAACTCTTATCGCATTATGGTTTTAAGGTGATATTTGTGAGCAACTTCCTATCATCAGAATATTAAATTATTTTCTCGAAATCTGCTTAAGCTATAGAGCTGACATTTTTACAACACATGGGCACGTATCTTTTGCTTATGATGTAACAGTAGTTGCTTTGTTAATTCATTTCCTTACAAACAATTTCCATGCGAATATTTTCAAAATTTTCAATACACTATCTTCAGTAATACGTATATACGGTATATTAGATTTACGAAAACATTCTGTAAGGCTACTAAATAAATAGGCCTATACCTGAAAATTTCACTTTTCTATAAAAAAAAGTTGAGAAAATATTTCTTTTGAATAAAAAAATCAAACTTGTGAAAAATGAGCATTAAAATTAAAACTTACATTCTTATCATGCACTTATACTTCTCAGGCAAATCTAAAAATTAACATGGATACAGTTTTAATAAGTTCTCTTCCCTTTATCTATTGAATCAGTGCTGGCCATCCCTGAATATAGCTCGACCAAGCGGCATATACCACCTCTTTCGTCTGTCTCTTTCCTTTCCGCTGTAAAGCGCTCAAGCTCTCCTGGGCTCTAAAGCGCGCGCTTGCTCCTGTGGGCATCAGTTGACACCACTGGTCTAGCGTGTGAGTGAAATGAAGGTGATAATGCCAGAGAAATAAGTCCAGGGTTCAGCGCCGAAAGTTAGGCAATATTACTCTTAGGGCCGGTATAATAAACGCCGTTTAAACCTTACGTTCAGTTTAAACTGAAGGTTTTCTTTCTGCTTCGTATATAAACCTTAACTACCAGTTAATCTTGAGTTAAGTTGAGTTTAACTTGATCGACAGTTCTCTGGCGTTTAAACTGCAGTTCCAGGCTCAACAGTGCAAGATGTCGGTTCCCGCAATACACATGGATATTGCAGATGTTTTCCTAGAACTTATGAGTGACGATATGTGAGTGATCAATATTACTGAACGACCACGGCGGTCAAGAATTTTTCGAAATAAAGTGCACCACTATAAATGAACATAAGCTTTAAAACAGATTGAGGTTTTCGAAGAGACAGTCCTAACCTTCAGAATGAGGATTATAGTCCTAACCTTGTTTCGAATAAACTTTCAACATAAAAATGGGTGCAAAAATTGTTTTTAGTTTGAATTTAAAGATTATTTGAAAAGATAAATGATTTCTTTTTTTATTTTTGAAAACATTCTGTTGAATCGCATCAGTCACCAGCGCTCTTCCTGGTAGTAGACATACTGAAAACGATGGAACTTTCACCAGAAATCTACTATAAACTTTTCCATTGCACTATCCACACAGTCTCGCTGATAAGATTTACTATGAAGCCTGATTTATAAACACCAGACCTACCTCACAAATATAATGTATTATTTGACTGAATTCTATTTCATAAATATTATAACAACACATAAAATACCTCTCTTTCCTACTTCACCAATTTTGGAGTTACAGATGGTCATGCAAGGTTTAGTTTGGTTGCATTGTGTTTGGGAGTATAACGTTGGTAGCCAGCGTTAATTTTGAAAGTCTGACAAGCATACTGAAGTACGCTCTCTGGTAAATGCCTGGTCTTCTTTAGGTTTTTAAAACCTCTAAGGGATGGTCAAAAGAATGTTTAATTTTGCTTTATAAAATCTTCATTGAGTTATTTAGGTTTCAGGTGAAGCTCCCTGCAAAGCAGATTTGAATTTTGATTGTTGACGCATTCTGGTTGAACGACCAGCGCTCTACCCCTCGAGATCGTTAACGCCGTCTCAACTTTTCCTTCATTAAATCGCGTGGGCTGACGGCCAGATTTGATTCTCTGTGCTTGCAGCTGGTTTTCTGTTAACGTACACAGTAACGTAAACGTATATAAGGTTATTTTACGACGCTTTATCAACAGCTTAATTTAGCGTCTGAATGAGATGAAGGTGATAATGCCGGTGAAATAGTCGGGGTCCAACACCGAAAGTTACCCAGCATTTGCTCATATTGGGTTGAGAAAACCCCGGAAAAAATTTAAAATGCTGCGCGACGGGAATCGAACCCGGGCCACCTGGTTTCGCGGGTCATTACAGGTGTGGAGCTGCGCTGTGTACGTTAACAGAAAACCACAATTCCGTCCGATAGGTAGATGGATGGATAGGCTTTCGGCGCGCTGTTATTTTGAGACGGTGTCCCCGGGTTCAGTGGTAGCTCTGGTACTTCAACTGCTCGATAGTGCCGGACAATTTTTCCAGCTCCATTTGTTTGTCGTCTGAGATGGGCAGGCATGTTAAGAGAATGGATGCATGTAATACTGTTGGAATATTATTTCTGGAGGAAGAAGAGTTGGAAGGCCAAAGCTAGATGGATTTTTATGGACGACATTAAGAGGCTTGGAGTGAAGAACTGGTGGACCCTAAAGATCGAGACCGATGGATTCTTAAGACTTCGCTATGGATGATGATGATGATGAGATATGGAAGAAGAAAGATGTTTCTTAATAATTCTATATTTTAAATCATAATATTTAAACAATGGAACTTCTTTTCTCTCCTAGAGAATACCAATCGTATTCCACTACGGTTTAACTTAACCGAGACTCTGTAATAACGTTGAGTTAAACTTACGGTTATTTAATAAGGTTTTAACATAATCTTAATAACGGTCAGCGCGTCTGGCCGCGAAACCAGGTGGCCCGGGTTCGAATCCCGGTCGGGGCAAGTTACCTGGTTGAGGTTTTTTCCGGGGTTTTCCCTCAACCCAATACGAGTAAATGCTGTGTAAACTTTCGGTGCTGGACCCCGGACTCATTTCACCGGCATTATCACCTTCATCTCATTCATCCTAAATAACAGATGTTGAAAAAGCGTCGTAAAATATAAAAAAACATAATATTTAAAAAAACCGAAATTAATGGGTTGAAAAACGCAAAAAACTGAGAAAATGAACACAAATTAGATGTGCTAAACCCTAGCTGTGGAGAGGTTTGTACCGGCAATGTCAAGAATATGTGATAAAGGACATCCTTTTCGTAGTCTCCCATTGCCTCTGACATTTCTTCTCATATCTTGATTTGACTCATTGTTTCTTATGAAAACAGTTTACTGAATAGCTCCTCTCTTTCCTAGCCACAAATTTTGTACAGAGTCCCCATAAGTTTAATCAAATCTACTCTGTCAAATGCCTGGCTAACGTATTTAAAAACGTATGTCAAAAAATGTTTAATTTTGCTTTATAAAATCTTCATTGAGTGATTTAGGTTGGCAGTAGTGCGCGGGAATTTTGATTGCTGACGCATTCAGACACGTTCACCCCTCGAGATCGTTAAGCCTAAGAAGTTAAATCCGTGGGCGGGGATTTGATTCCTTGGCTGCAGCTTCTCATGTCTTTGCTAATTATAAACGGCAACAAAATATCTGCTCATTACGCTTCTCCAAGAAACGGAATTTATTTAAAATGCTGCGCGACGGCAGGGGAGGGGTGGAGGGGTCATTACGTGTGAGCTGCGCGGGGATAATTACCGGCCGATAGGTAGATGGATGGATAGCTTGGCGCGCTGTTATTTATGTCCCTTGTTAGCTCTCTCAACTGCTATAGTGCCGGACAACACAGCTTTCATTTGTTTGTTCATCCAGTCCTAGGATTTGAGCATGTAATACTGTTGAATCTTATTTCTTTCGTAGATTTTTTTCGCTGGCCATAAGTTGGCCCCATATTATTTGGAATTATTCTGACTTCATAACATTGGAGATAATTCGATAACTATTTCTTTAATATACCATTTCACCAATGGAAAAGGCTAAGGGTGTTTGAGAATAAGCTGCTTAAAAATATTTGGTGCTAACATGCAAGCATTCTCATGGCGGCAGATAAAAAAGTTATTTATTTTTCGTACATCATATTAATCTTGTATATAAAAGTCAATGTGGCTATGTATGTATGTATGTATGTATGTATGTATGTATGTATGTATGTATGCATGTACTCTATACAAATCTACACGCTTTGACCGATATTTGTCAAAGTTTCCACATTTAACCTTCATAACCAGGAGAAGAACATAGGCTATATTAAAATCGGACAAATGGACGTTAAATTAATTAAAAAGATAAAAAATAAATACGATGAAACATTGATGTATAATATTAAAACGCAGTCTTATACAGGCAATTGTTCTTTATTATTGTCTGTTGTATTCAACATCGACTTCCATGAGGCCATGGAAAAATAACACGACATGAAATAAGATTGTTGATACATCATGAAGGCCAAAATCTAGACAATCTAGGTTGTGTGACTGTAGCCTGTATATATTTTCGTTTGGTTTTACTTTGTTTATAGTTTGATTTTTCTATTATTTTATTCGTATTTCTGGCGTTGTGGAAGAAGGCCTAATGGCATTAACTACGTCAGGATATAAATAAATAAATAAATAAATAAATAAATAAATAAATAAATAAATAAGTAAATAAGTAAATAAATAGTTGAACGTAAGGCACATGACGAAGTGTTTTCTTTTTGATGCCTGATCTACAGGTGATTAAATTGAGTTAACCCTGTCAGGCATTTGGCTAAGAAGTTCATTAATTCAAGTACGTAATCGCTATAGAAAGATTAATTTTTTTTTTAGGGATGAGGAAAGCTTAGTAAAGACAATTCGTTTTGGTTGTCTGTAGTTGGATTTCCGAGATGTCAGAAAATCCTAACAACCAGTTTAATTAAAAATAGAAGCAGAAAGGAAAAAACATGCAACGACGGGAGATGTCAGCTAGTAATGTCATAAATTCTGGCCACTCGAGCGCAATTATGGAGCCGTAAAAATAAGTTTGCCTGTAGTCGTTTACAGAAATAAAACACAGTTTCATGGAAAGATTTATTGGAACAGATACAGCAATTGTTGAGCTGTTTTTCAACATATTCCCCACCGGAATTGAGACATTTGTCATACCGTGTGATCAACTTTTGTATCCCTGTGTCATAGAAGTCTGCCACGTGGGATCGGGACCAGTGTGTGACAGCCGTCTGCACTTCTCTGTCGATCCCATGGTATGACAAATGTACTGTCCGCCTGCCGGTGCCTGGGTTGCGTCTTAAATTGAAAGCGCTGTATATGAAGGTGAAGAAGCAGAGTCTACGAGTAGCTAATTTGTTATGTGAAATGGACACATTTTAAATGGACATAATGTATTGACCATTCATATAGTGGACGTAAAGCGTGGACAAAACTTGTGTTTTTTTTACATTTATAATAATAATAATAATAATAATAATAATAATAATAATAATAATAATAATGATTTATTTTAGCTGGCAGAGTTAAGGCCGTAAATATACATATGCATGAACTTAAAAAGAATTCACATTTGATTTAGATGGAGTTACATGTATACAAGAGTTATTTACGGACAACAAAATACTATGAACTATTAATTAAACACTGAAATAAACTGTGTAGCATTAAACTAAAATACATAGAATGTTAATATATTTCAAATTATATTAGATAATAGAAAGAGATTATTATGAGACAATTTTGAAAATGCAGCACAATCAGGATGATGTCTAAAGAAAAAAAGCAACAGTGTAGTCTGTAATATTTTAAATCAATATGATTGGAGTTGCTAATAAGGTTATCTTTTAAGCTGTTCTTAAAGGTGTTTATTGTCTTGCAGCCCCTAATACTTTGTGACAAGGAATTCCATTGACGCGAGGTGGATATTGTAAAAGATGAGGAATAACAAGATGTTCTATGAAGAGGTATATTTAGCGTGCCACAGATAAGTGATCTGGTATTTACGTCGTGGTTAGAGTATAGATAAGAGAAACGAGACGAAAGGTAATTTGGTTTGAGGTGTGCAGAATTCGAAAGAGTAAAGACAAAGAGTGTTTATGGTCATAATGTAATGGACTTTAATGTAATACATAAGAAATTTCATCCAGAATTGACTACTTTAAGCAATGAAATTTTCAGATCCAGAATTAAAAAAAATTATGTGACAGACTTCCCTCTATTTAAATTATGTACCATGTATTGTAAAACAAGTTTATTTCCATCCTAAGTATATTGTTTCTATCTTATCTTGGTTACTATATCAACATGACCTGCACTAATTATACTACTAATAATAATAATTTAATATTAATCCATAAATCTCAACATCGTCTCTTTTTTCACTCAGTTATTACTAGTATTATTATTTACTAATTTTATTATCATCTTTATGTGAGCTTTTTCCTTAAGTATCTTGTCTACAAAGTATGTATATCTATGTAACGGAACTGTCCCCGAACACGAGCTTTGCTCTTTAGGGGTATTTTAATGTAACGTTTTTATGTATATCATCATCATCATCATCATCAACATCACGGGTTGAGCCGGTAGGCCCGTTCCGTCCCCATTAGAATTGTTCTCTCCAACGAAACCTAGGACGACCAACATTTCTCCTTCCTCTTGGAGCATACTGGGAAGCTTTCTTGGGGATTCGGTGATCCTCCATCCTTTCTAGATGTTCCATCCACCTATTTCGGTGATTTGTTAACTTTTGTGTTATTCCCTCTATCCCTAATTCTTTTCTGATATCTTCATTCCTCTTGTGTTGTAATAAAGAATATCCCGCCACTGATCTTAGGAATTTCATTTCTGAGGCTTCTAGTCGTCTTTTGTCTCTTTCTGCTAAGGTCCAAGTCTCTGCTCCGTAAAGTAGTACTGGAAGGGCTACTGTTTTGTAGAGTTTTGACTGTGTTTCTTTCGTTGTTCTTTTTCCTAAGCTCCGTCTAATTGTTCCACATATACCTTGAAATCTATGCATCTTTTCTTCCATATCTCTTTTTTATGTATATGTTATTATTAAATAAAATCTAAATCTAAATTTATAAATATAACAATATAATATGTTCAATAAATGTATGAATGTATAGCTTCTTGTCTATGCGGATGACGTGAATATATTAGGAGAAAATACACAAACGATTAGGGAAAACACGGAAATTTTATTTGAAGCAAGTAGAGCGATCGGTTTGGAAGTAAATCCCAAAAAGACAAAGTATATGATTATGTCTCGTGACCAGAATATTGTATGAAATGGAAATATAAAAATTGGAGATTTATCCTTCGAAGAGGTGGAAAAATTCAAATATCTTGGAGCAACAGTAACAAATATAAATGACACTCGGGAGGAAATTAAACGCAGAATAAATATGGGAAATGCGTGTTATTATTCGGTTGAGAAGCTCTTATCATCCAGTCTGCTGTCCAAAAATCTGAAAGTTAGAATTTATAAAACAGTTATATTACCGGTTGTTCTGTATGGTTGTGAAACTTGGACTCTCACTCTGAGAGAGGAACATAGGTTCAGAGTGTTTGAGAATAAGGTGCTTAGGAAAATATTTGGGGCTAAGCGGGATGAAGTTACAGGAGAATGGAGAAAGTTACACAACACAGAACTGCACGCATTGTATTCTTCACCTGACATAATTAGGAACATTAAATCCAGACGTTTGAGATGGGCAGGGCATGTAGCACATATGGGCGAATCCAGAAATGCATATAGAGTGTTAGTTGGGAGACCGGAGGGAAAAAGACCTTTAGGGAGGCCGAGACGTAGATGGGAGGATAATATTAAAATGGATTTGAGGGAGGTGGGGTATGATGATAGAGACTGGATTAATCTTGCTCAGGATAGGGACCGCTGGCGGGCTTATGTGAGAGCGGCAATGAACCTTCGGGTTCCTTAAAAGCCATTTGTAAGTAAGTAAGTAATGTATGAATGTATAATACATAAGAAAATGGAATTAAATTTTTGGATATTAAAATCTGGATCTCGTGTCCGTGTTTTACACCAATATTATCAACACTCTCTGAACACTGTAACAACTGTTTTGTGGCCATATGTTAAATAATATAATCTACAATGATTTTTAAACCGCTTCAATCATTTGTAGACCTCGTATGTTTGATGCACAATTATTTCCATTATGGGTCACTAAACTACAGTTACACGGCCATACATATCGTCGCTGTGCTCATTTGCATACCTACTGGCAGTCGTTGTGTTAGATGTATCTTTCTTGCGTGCATCAATACTTATAATGTCAAGCGGTGTTGTCACGTTTTCTTTGTAAAGATTGTTCTTAGTTACAATTATTTTTATACCGACATCAGTACATTGATTTTTACCATCACGATCCACAGTAAATACATTTTAAGCTAAAATATGACTTTTAATTACAATTTTGAAATTATAATTACCGGTACTAATCATTTGTGGCCATCAATGAACTCGAGATACAGGGTGTATCTAATTGCAGTACTCAAACTTCTAGGAATGATGCAGAGACCAAAACAAACTTTTCTGTTAAATGACCATGGTCGGTAACCAGTTATTAAATGACAAAAGAAAATGTATTGTAACGAATAAAGAATAAAGTTGTAAAGTTACTTATTACACTTATTCCTCAAAACCATTTCAGTTTATAATAATTTACAAAAACTGTTGAAAATTGCGGCCTCTTGCGTCAATACAAACTCTGCAACGACGTGTCATTGGCTCTCGTACACATCCGCGCGTGTGCTGTAGAGCGTCAGAAGCTGCAAGTTCAGCGACGATATCGTCCTCCGATTCAATATGAATCTCATGCGCCAGGCTCTTCAAGTGCATCCACGCTCAAAAGTCAAGTGGGGTAAAGTCAGGAGAACGAGCTGGCCATACATTGAATCCACCGCGACCAATCCACTTGACTTTTTGTAAATGACTACAAATTTAAAAGGTCTTGAGAAATCAGTGTCATAAGTAACATTACAACTGTATTCTTTATTCCTTACAGTACAGTTTACGTTCTTGCCATTCAATAATTTTTTCCGACCCATGGTCATTTAACAAAAAAAAATTGTTTTGGTGTCTTCTATCATCCCTATAAGTTTAAGTACCGTCATTTCCCATGACTATGGTCCTGGAACATAACTAGGGTCCATTGAAATTTTGTACTCATAACGTAGTACCTACCTTTGGGGAGGCCGAGACGTAGATGGGAAGATAATATTAAAATGGATTTGAGGGAGGTGGGATATGGTGATAGAGACTGGATTAATCTTGCTCAGGATAGGGACCGATGGCAGGCTTATGTGAGGGCGGCAATAAACCTCCTTAAAAGCCAGTAAGTAAGTAAGTAAGTAACGTAGTACCTCGTTTATCTATATTTTTGTTGTACTGTAGTTTGAAGTCAAGTCACTGCAGCTATCTACGAAGGGTCTATGTTACGTCTACAATGTTCTTTGAACAGTTGTATCGTAGACCATAGTTGTGTTCCAGGACCATAGTTATGGGAAATGACGGTACTGAATTTAGATACACCGCGTATGACAGTGTTGTTTTATATTCCAAGTGGAGTTGACATGGGAACGTCATTTGAAAATGCAACGCATCATTGTTATCGCTTCTTGTGATTGGAGAGGTAGAAGGCCTACTCAATAAACAAAATCTTATCTTATATCCTCAAAGGAGATCGCCCGCTTTCACAGCGGCTGGGTATTAATTGAACGAGGATACTGTATTTCGAGAAATGAATTATTTTCCACAAATAGCTATAGGGTAGAGTCGGGTAGTATCGGACATCGGGTAATATCGGACAGTGAGTTTCTTTCATCTACCACACGATGATAGTACCTGACTGACATGGTTACGTTTCTGTTATGTCGCATAGAGAAACGTAACCATGCCATTCAGGTACTACCATATGGTGGTAGATGAAAGAAACGCACTGTCCGATACTACCCGACTCTCCCCTATTTAATATATTTCCTCAGTTAAATACTTAAAAGATCAAAATACAACAGTGTCCATAAGTGAAGATTAAAAATAATGGAGATAATTATTACAGTTGTCTGAACACTTTATTGATAAAATAAATAAAATAATAAAACTGGTTAGAAACCATACATGTTTCGGGGGCTATACTCCCCCATCTTCAGTGGATGTACCACGACTACGATGTAGATGTTCTACCGCGTGACTGAGTCCTCTTTAAGATACGACACGCGGTAGAACATCTACACCGTAGTCGTGGCACAACCACTGAAGATGGGGGAGCATAGCCCCCGAAACATGTATGGTTTCTAACCGGTTTTATTATTTTGTTTATTTTATCAATAAATAGTGTTCAGACAACTGTAATAATTATCTCCATTATTTTTAATGGGTTGTGAAATATCTTATCAAAATGAAAAAGATGTGAACAAGAAAATTACCAAATTTACACAAATTCTAGGAATAATAAACAATGCATTAAAAGCTAAATTAGTACAAAAATCTACAAGAATAAAAATATTTAATACACTAGCATTACCCTCCCTTTTATACGGAAGCGAGATTTGGTCATTAAAGAAAAAAGACTTGAACAGAATCAAAGCAACGGAAATGAAATTTTTGAGGAGGACAGAAGGATATACTCTTTTAGACCGAAAAAGGAATGAAAAAATTTTAGAACAATTACAAGTAGAGTCAGTAGAAGAAAAAATCAGCAGACACAAATTCAATTGGCTAGATCATGTAAGAAGAATGGAAAATTCAAGAATCCCAAAAATTATGATGCAGTATAAACCTAGAGGACATCGTCGACCAGGAAGACCTTTAAGAAGACTGCTAGATGGGGCCGAAACAGGTCTACAGAGGCCTAATTCGTGAAGGATGATGATGATGATGATGATTTTCAATTTTAATATTTCGTCAGTTCTTACATAAACCACCGACTTCTTAATTTCCCTTCACAAACATACGTGCGTTTCGTTCAGGGAAAAGGTCAAGTCGAAACAGCTGTTTGCATAATATTGTTTACTGATATTCAAGCTAAGAATTTACTAGGAAATCTATAAAAAAAATCCGTTCTAATGTAAATGTCAAATACAAGCTAACCGTGAGCAATTGTAGGGATGCTATGTTTACAGAATAATTTTATGCTATAGTGATTATAGTCACATTTCTTACTCTTATTTTTTTCAGTTTCTTTTTGTACGAAGTGTAAAAATAAAATATTGTGGTGTAAAAGAATGGAGATTGTGACGAAAACATGCGTTTTCCGCAGAACTGAATACTCGAGACCGGTCTACAGTTTTGGAAAAAGAACTAGATACTTTTTCGGTGTTTGTGGTGTTTAGGAAGTTTTATTTTTGCTTTATTTCTTTAGGTTTTTTCCTCTATCAACGATGGATTAGATTTCTGCTGTATAAAACTAGAAGGTGTACCTGTAGTTATACCATTCCTATTACGACGTTTCACAGAAATGTATTTATTTTCTAATATTAAAAATATTTCATAGCATTAGGTGGAAAAAACACTTACTCCTAATAAACCAAAAATTTCAATAGTCCCAGTCGTGGAGTTGGAAATTCCTCAGGGGGCCTAAGAGGATTTCCTAGCGAAAGACGAATTGTAAAAGAATATTACAGCTATATTAATTTGTCCTACAGAATTTGTCTGTAATATTGACACTTAATATTTTAGGAGAAAAATTCGCTCCGGCGCCGGGGATCGAACCCGGGTCCTTGGTTCTAAGTACCAAGCGCTCTGACCACTGAGCTACGCCGATTCAATCCACAGCACCGGATCGACCCTTCCTCCTTTAATGTTTCCCTTTGTGGCCTGACTCCAAGTTAGGCATATATGTTGACGTGTATCCAATGTCAACTGCCATTATGCTAGGAGCGCTCTCAGCTGAGTGACTTGTTGGCCGGGAATCCGCAGTTATTATGCACTGCTAGCTGAGAGAATATTGTAGTTGACATTGGATACACGTCAACATATACAGTATATGCCTAACTTGGAGTCAGGCCACAAAGGGAAACGTCGAAGGAGGAAGGTTCGATCCGGTGCTGTGGATTGAATTCGGCGTAGCTCAGTGGTCAGAGCGCTTGGTACGTAGAACCAAGGACCCGGGTTCGATCCCCGGCACCGGAGCGAATTTTTCTCCTAAAATATTAAGAGTTGTAAAAGGTTTAGTATTGCCACCGTCCGCCCAGAATAGCCTCGATCATTTATAAAGCATGTGAATGAACTCCAGATGTCTGACTAAAATTAGCAAGGTCCGGTATTCTACAGAAAAATAATTTAAGACAACGGTTCCCAGCGTGTGGGTCGCGACCCCCAGGGGGTCGTGTAAGTGTTTGAGAGGGGTCGCGAGATGAATATTTTTGAATGTGCTTATTCAAATCGTGGTGTCATAACGACCAACAATATACATTTAACTTGAAACGTTGTTTCCGAAACCTACATTTTCCGGGTTATTAGTAGTCTGCATTTCGTAGAAAAACTATTTCAGCTAGACTTATAAAATTTTCGAGCTACTTTACCAACTGAATATTTATTCTACCCTATCAGATGTATTGAAATTATTGTGACTTACATTTTATTATATGAGGGGAATATATTTTTAAAAGGTTAACCAATTCAAAATAATACAACATTTTACTGTAAGGGTAAGTGTATTGTATAAATGTTTGTAAATGTTTAATTATGTACAGTAGTGGCAAAAAAAAAAACCGGACCGACCCTTGTAGCTGATTTCAGAGCCTTGTTCACTCCAGAGCATGATAGACTGGTAACTAAGACTTTCGTGGTTCGAATCCTGCTTGGGAAGGAAACTTTTTTTTTTTTGTTCCTTATTCAAATTTATTCCCAATACTTTTCGATTGCAGCGATATTTTATTACGTAATTAACTTATTATTCCCAGAATACGAATTTTACCAGCAATCGAAACGTATTGGGAATAAATTTGAATAAGGAACAAAAAATGTTTCCTTCCCAGACAGGATTCGAACCACGAAAGTCTAAGGGTGCTATTCATAGACATTTCGCTAGCCCGTACTACGAGCGTGCTAAACTAGCCCCGGCTATCGACTGGTTACTTGTACAGGATTAATATCATATCATATCGCTAACACTGGTTTATGAATACGAAAAACGTTAGTTCGCTGATCATCCACCAGAAGCCCGCGCTAAGAATGTCTATGAATACGGCCCTTAGTGACCAGTCTATCGTGCTCTGTAGTGAACAAGGGTCTGAAATCAGCTACAAGGGTCGGTCTGGTTTTTTTGTCACTACTGTACAATGTATTGTATAATATTAGACGTATATTTATTGTATGAATAAATGTATATACAGGGTGGCCCACTTAACTCTTTCACCTCTGATAGCGTGAGAAATATTTCAGATATTAAAAGTTAAATTACATCGAAAGAGACATCTGATACACGTCATGTATTTTTTGTACATGAAATAATTTTAAAGATATTAGAGTCAACTTTCTTTTTTTTAAATGGAGACCAACTAAGTTTTGTATTGCAAATATTGCGTTAGCTTATAACCAGACATCGGATTCTAGGGCAAATGCCTATTTTGTTTCTTTAGGAGAAAAGTAAAAATAATTATTAATATTTGTGTTTCATGGAAATTGAAAGGTATTCAAAGAGTTTTATAGTGCCCTAAAATGCCCTAAAACGGTGATTAGAGCCTAATTTGTTAATATTCGCCTAAAAATGCCTAACTCACTGTAAAGTTTCGCATTTTACTCTTACTTTTTATAATTTATACATGCATTCACTGCGAAATTTAAGGCATTTAAAAAGTGGAAAGTTTGCTTCACACCGGCCATGAAACCATTGATAAAGGAAACAAAATGTTTTGAATCTCACGACACTCGCAATAGATTTCACCGAATTTAACATGTTTGGAGGCATAAATGCCGACAAAGAACCAACCTTAGTTTTGAAGCAGGCAACAATCACAACATGTGCTGCTACCGATTCAGAGATATACTATACTATAAAAATGACTGTTTTCCGTCTGAAACCGATTAGCTGTACTGCCCTTCAGAGTGTCATAAAATCACAATTTTTGAGAAAGAGTGTTTTTGAAATATTTATGAAAAGTCGTAAAACTGCGAATTAGTAGGGTAAACCGTTACAAAATATTTAAAAGAATGGCCCTCCTAGTGTTAACACTACCAGGAAATGCAACGATAGGTGGAACTTTGTATTTTTGTCCAATTGAATCTCAATAACAAAGGTTCATTTGAATGCTCGTTAACAGTTGCTCTTTCCCTCACCTTATTTGTGTTGAGAAGTTTTGAGCGGTACGACGTTTTCCTGTGAAGTTTAACGCGATAATGCCGAAAAATATAAGTGCAAAATCTACATTGATCCGGCAATGGCTAACAGAATATTCAGAATTCACTTATGATGGAAAAATAATATTCTGCAAGATTTGTAGCAAACAGGTATGTAACAATAGTTGAAATATATAAATTCTATTAATTTTAATGAGTAGGCCTATAATATTTATACATTGACTGAGCTATCCTGAGGTATAATTCTTTTAAGACCACTACACTTTAACCTTTTAAATTCCGATAGTTAAAGTATTTGCAGGTCATTAAAATTTTGATTGTTCGAACCCACTAACTTTGTGATAGAAATACGGCAATACAACAATTAGGATTTTATTTTAATTCAGTTTACTTTACATTTTTAGATTTCGCAAGAAAAGAAGTGCCACCTAAAGCAGCATGTGCAAGGAGCGGCTCATAAGGCTAAAGCTCAGCAGAAAAATCAACTGCAACAAACTTTACTAACATAGCCTACTTCATCCAATCTCAGCAGCAATTTCTATGCTGATTTAACCAGAGCGTTTGTTGCTGCTAACATTCCCTGGAATGCAATTGAAAATCCGGTTTTTAAGACAGTTTTTACAAAAATACTGCAAACAAAATATCCCATCTGAGTCGACCCTAAGAAAAAATTACTTAGACAGAATATACAATGAAACTTTAGCTTCCATTCGGGAGGATATAGGTGATTCTTACATATGGGTCTCTGTGGATGAAACCTCAGATCCTATGAATAGGTATATAGCAAATATGGTAGTAGGAAAACTTAGTCCTGATGGACCTTCGATTCCACACCTCGTATGTGTTAAGGAACTTTCAAAGTGAATAGCCAAGCCATTGCTTATTTTGTAAATAAAGGCCTACAGTCTTTATACTCAGGTAATATAGACGATTCTAAAGTTCTGTTGTTTTGTACTGATGCTGCCTCATACATGGTTGCTGCAGCTCCACTTCTTAAAACATTTTATCCTAACCTCACGCATGTAACCTGTCTAGCACATGGCCTTCACAGGGTTTCTGAAACAATCCGGAATGAATTTCCTCTTGTCAATTCGTTTATTTCTAACACAAAAAAATGGTTTTGTAAAGCCCCATCCAGGATTTCAATATTCAGAGAACTTTCCAGATATCCCACCCCCCCAGCCGGTTGTTACACGATGGGGAACCTGGATTCAGTCAGTGGTGTAGTTATTCTAAGTATTTTAAAGAAGTGGTCACAGTTATTGATAAATTACCTGAAACTGATAGTGCAGCGTGTGTGAAAGCAGTGAAAGATTGTCTGAATGACTCACGAGTGAAAAACGATATTGCCTACATAACATCAAACTTTTCTTTCATACCTGCAAGCATTGAACAATTAGAACGTAAAAATTCTCTTTGTAGCCAAATAGCAATAGTAAAGGAAGCTCAGATGTGAACATACATTCTGCTTTGGACGGGAAACTAGGAAAAAGGTTAAAAATAAAATAATACAACAGTTTATTAAATAAGAATGTTTGTAAATGATTTTCATTGTTGGAAAAAAATCAAGAGTGATATCGGGGAGAAAGTGTAAATGTTCCAGTAAGTATTGATGTTTCTATTGTACCTAATTTAAAATTTGCGCCTCTCAATCAGTTTCGGTTGAAAGAAGTTTTTCTGCTTGCAAAATGATTCTCAGTGACAAAAGGCAAAGGTTAACTGTGGAGAATTTAGAAAAAACAAAAATGGTGTACTGTGCAGATAATTATAACCAAAAGTCTGAGCATGGAACTGAATTTCAATAACTTAAAATGAGTAATCTTGATATCAATAATCATTATTTCATTAGTTTCAATATATTAAATTTGTGCAGCTCTGTTTACAAATATAATATAGTATTCTTTTAATGTTTAAACATACTTTTTGTGACGTATTTTAGTGTATAACTAAAAATGTTCAGTGAAAGAAATAAGTATGATGCCTTGATGTGCCTAACATGCCTATTTTCATTAAAATAGAGCCTAATTTTACAAATTTTGAGCTTATTTTAGGCGCCTAAAACTGCAATTTTTAGTGCCTAAATATCCGATGTCTACTTATAACTTACTAGTTTCCTGACTTTTTGAATGTCACCGCTAAGAGTAAACACAAGCAATGTCTGACCAAGAATCGAACAGAGGAGGGACAATTTTGGTTAATGTTGTGTCAATTAAATCGCAATCTCAATGCATTGTACGTTTTAATATTATGGAAATGTTGCACAATGTGAAGTAAGACATTACAGTAGTGTACAATAATAATGAACAATTCTTCTAAAAAAACAGAACACAAAATCTCCGGTTATAATCAGATTTCTCGCGATATCTTATCGTTCAAATGTCCAGTACAGAACTAAAGAAATATTGGTTGTATTGGGTAGTGTACAGTACTATGGGTGTGTTCGATCTTCAGTTACGTCAACATTATGAACTAGACATAAACATGGGTGCGTCAGACATTGTTTATGTTTACCCTTACTAGTGACATTCAAACAGTCTGTAAAATAGCCTGTTGTTATTCGACAGCTACCCCAATATTTGCAGTACAAAACATAGTTGGTTTCCATTAAAAAAAAAAGTTGACTCTAATATCTTTGAAATTATTTCATGTAGAGGGACATAATTTATTTTTACTTCAATTTTTGTTGTACCTGAGTTTTTTAATGTACTTCACTCCAACCCCTTCTACTAACGAAGTTCAACCGTCCTCCACACAGATCCAAGACCCGTCATAGTAGCCTTACGCTCATAGTAAACAGTACGTTCCAAAAATATGTTCGCGTTTTTCAGTGACGAAAGAGCTTTCAATATTGAATCATTTTTGCACAGGTATTGTCGTCCATTTGCCTACGTCGTATCTCGGTTTCCCCCACTAGCTTTTATTCACCAGCTAGTGGCTGGGCTGTCTTAGCTCTTTTCTGAGAACATTAATTTCTGTTAGAAATTGGATTTCTACGTAATATTATACAACTGTTCAAAATAACTTAAATAAAAGGGCCTCGTTACGTAATTAACTGTCACGTGATTCCCTCCCCCCTTTCTACGACCCTACGACATAACTACTTGGACGGACAGTAGATAGCATGTCTGAGTAATTTTATCTTTTCAGATCGGGCAGAAGTGAAGATTGAATTTACAGTACGTAAGGTACCCTTTTATAGAGTAGGTACAGAATTATTTCAACATGAGTTACTAGTACGAAGAACGAAACTGGTAATTGGGATTAGGTACAATAGTCTATAGTGCGATAATATGCACAATAGAACTGAAGCCTGTATCGAAATGAACGGCCGCCACTTTCAAAAATGTGTTTAAATATCAATATTATGATTATTTTTCAATTTAACTTCATTCTCTATATTGTACGCTAATGTGCTGTAGACAGTATAATATACACTGCATAATGAATACGTCCACATGGACAGCTCAGTTCGTGAGTAAAAACAATCATTGTTAATACTGTACTGTATTTTGATTAAACAAAAACGTAATGAAAATTATCACACTCAAAATCGCGATCTTTACGTAAATGGATGAACTACTTTCCTTCCCTCCTATACCTAGTAAAGTGATTTGTTTGTATATTACGTCAGTATCATCGAACTCCAGTCGTGGAAGGGGGTAGCAAACTACGTTGATCCAGAGATATAGGCAAGTTAATATTAAAAATGTTAGTTTCGATGTAATTCAACCTGTAGTATCTGAAATATTTAACACGCTATCGGAGGTTATGTTATTTTCTGGAGGTATGTCACGAAGGGAGATGATTCACTTCAACATAACGTGGTATAAAATTACTTCTTTGATGGACATCGCTGAAGCTTATCCGTTAAGTCGAGTGTTTTCTGCTTATACTCGAGCTACCAGCTGGTCTTTGAGTGAGCTATCTCCCTGTTCGCCTGCCATGGAAACTCGCCCTGTGTTATCGGTGACTGCAGCTTGTTTACTGCATCTCACTGAGACATCCGATACTTGCACCGATTCCTGCTTCATTCTCCAAGCTCACAACTCCAATTAGACGCTTTTCTCAGTCCCTTCGTCTCGATTCCATCACTGCATTGTCCTTCAGTCAGCTCTGCTGCAGCTTTTCAGTCGCTTCCGATTTTGTGTAACTTACTTCCAGTGTATCAGTTCATTGTAACAAGCTTGGGTTTACCTCAATTAATTTACTTTAATTAAATCAATACTTTGTTCCTCTTTTTACTCTCTCATTTCGTAGAGAAAGTAATTTTATGATGATAAGAAAAAAGTTCTGTGTTGTGTAACTTTCTCCATTCTCCTGTAACTCATCCCGCTTAGCCCCAAATATTTTCCTTAGCACCTTCTCAAACACCCTAATTGTACCAAGTTTCACAACCATAGAAGAACGTCTAACGTTTTCTAACTTTCAGATTTTTGGCAGACTGGATGATAAGAGCTTCTCAACCGAATAATAAAATTTCGTAGAATCAAAATACAGGTAACTGTTTTTTACGGTGATGGGTTGTTAGAACCCCCAGCTGTCCACGACTGATAAATATTCAGCTACGAGGGATGCATCCGCAAGATTTTAGTTATCTCAATTATTTATTAAACGTAGCATTAATAATATGAAGGAAAAAAACAATTATATTTTTGTACATACCAAAAAAAACGTACAAAATACAAAAACAAAAACACAAGAACACAAATTTATGCGTAGCATTAGTGTTAAAAATCAAAACAAAAGAAAAAATTGCCATCAAAGCCCGACTTCAGCAGGTAAACAATACGTACAGGTTAAGTATGAAAGGAGGTTTATTGAACCCTGACGCTCTTTACACACAGTGAGCATACGATACGTACACGGGTGTTCCAGCACAGACTACGACAAAAATAACTTCTCGCCCAAACTGTAGCGTAATAATAAAAGGATTACGTTACGTTCGACAAAATTAACTGCAAAATAGTACAGAAATATAATATTAATTGCAAAAACAAATCTTACACATTCATATGTTAGGAATTAGTTATTCCTCATACTATTTTGTTTACAAACAGGAATCATATGATTTGTTGCAATGAACCACAACATAAATTCTTAAATTATCAAATGAAAAGCTTCTTCTATTTTCTGACAAACTATTTTTTAACTGAGAAAAGGTTCTTTCAACATCACATGAAGTGGTGGTGGCAAACTTAAACCATGCACCACACACTATCACAATCACTGTCAATACTGTTCAAAGCTTTGTGTATTCGATTTGTTGTTTTATTTCGAATTTCACAAAGTTTGGAAAATCCAACGTTTTTCTTGAGAATGTTTTTAAACTTTTGTTGCACCGACATACTTTTTTCGTCTTCATTTTGAGGGATTATCTACTACAAACAATCAAAGTAACATGACATTAAATATTCTTTACGTAGAGTTATTTCAGACGGGGCAATTCTGCCCTATATTTCTCTATAAAATTCTTGAAGTGGGGGTTTTCCAACTTGTTAAAAGGAATGTTGGAGCTCAACATCATTTCACACAAATCCCGAAAAGAAATAATTGTGTCTATCAGAACTTGAAACAGAAGGCGCGCTTGCTTCCTTCTCGTTACGTATGAATAATTGTAAATGAGCTTCATGTCTCTGAGTTTTGATATGCTGTTCTATGTATTTGGGACTCTCGCCCTTTATTACAGTGTGGCACGCATTACATGTGATATTAATGCTATCTGTACAAAAGTACTTACGTTCGAATACTTCCACAAGTTTCTTTAATTTATCCTCTTTTTTTCAGTGAAACTTCCGGCATAGTAATTGAGCACGTAGATTTGTACTCGCATGTACTCTTGCAATGCTAGCTATCAACTACCAGACAACCGATCACTAGTATGAAGTCGAATGGGCAGTCTTTCGGGACTAGGCGAAGGAAGTTTCTTTACAAACACAACCAGCAATATATACTTTGTGTATCATTAACCTGTTTTTAAACTGCTGAACTCCCTAGGCTTGGTTATCATATTGATAGTCCAGCTCAAAAGTGCGACAACTAAAAAATTGCCATTTTTTTAGTAATTTATACTACTGAAAGCCCCTTTCGGAGTTCTTTCCGATTCAGTATTGAGATAAGTCATATTTACAACCAAAAAGAAAGAAAACTAAATAAAATGCTTTAAAAATAATTATAACTATGGACTTTACTAATTCATTATTAATACATTTCGAAATGTATTAATAATGAAGTGCCTGTGGAGTAATGCTCAGCGCGTCTGGCCTCGAAACCAGGTGGCCCGGGTTCGAATCCCGGTCGGGGCAAGTTATCTGGTTGAGGTTTTTTCCGGGGTTTTCTCAACCCAATACGAGCAAATGCTGGGTAACTTTCGGTGTTGGACCCCGGACTCATTTCACCGGCATTTCAAGGGAAATTATTCAAATCTGCTTTACAGGAAGCTTTACCTGAAAGATTAGATTTGTATAATAAAGGATGCGTCAGAAAGAACGGATGGATTTCAAACTATCGATACGCAACGAGGAGAGATATAGTGAGGGGGACCACGACTGTTGGGTCAGCCATAGAATGCAGTTTCAGTTGAGAATATGGTGTTGGTCTGGTGTACAACGTGCTTTCATCGTAGAGACATTTTTGAAAAATGAAGAGTCTGTGATCGCCACTCAGGACTCATTTCGACATCGGATGTCACGCTAGGATTCCAACTCGGAATACAATTTTGCGGTGGGTGGCTTCATTTCGTATCACAGGTTCAACATTAAAGAAGAAATCACCTGGACGAAATTCTATTGCACTGAGATTGTCCGAGGCTACGGTAAGATCTCGCGCCCTGCGACTTCTTTCTTTGGGACCATTTGAAGGCGTAAGTTTGTAAACATCGATCACATACACTGGACGAACTGAAGACGGCGATTCGTGAAGAAATCGTGGCAATTGCACCAGCTATGACTGTGAAAGTGATGGCGAACATCAGAAAACGCCTCGATGCCTGTATTGAAAGCCAAGGACATCATATGGATAATGTTGTTTTCCATAAATAAACTGCATGTATTGGTGAATATGTTGATAACAATAAATTTTTGATTTGATGAATCTTTACAATTTTCTTGCCATGTGAAATCCATCCGTTCTTTCTGACGCACCCTGTATATTCGTCACTGTGTACGTTAACAGAAAACCACAATTTCAAGTCACACAGAGTTTGTGTGCACTCGATGTGGGTCTCTGGCGTTTCGTCAGCCCACGCGAGTTGTGTGGATATAAAGGGAGAAGTTGAGACGGTGTCGGGTAGAGTTCCCGGGTAGCTCAGTTGGCAGAGCGCTGGTACGTTCAACCAGAGGTCCCGGGATCGATACCCGGCCCCGGAACAATTTTTCCCTTGAAATTATTCAACCTAGATGTTGATACAGCGTCGTAAAATAACCCAATAAATTAAAAAAAAATAATGAAGTGGAAGATTGCGATAAACTCGTCCTGAATACTGACTCATTTCTAATTCTCGTGGTTATGAACCCAGAACTAAGTGATTTACTTGAAACTTTCAACTGAAGATATCTCAAAACTTGTTTTTTTGAGTTGTCGCACTTTTGAACTAGACGATCGATATACACATTTTAACAAACAACGTTGAAATAATTCAATATAACAAACCGAATTTTGCTAGTTATATGATGTTGCTTTCAAGCAGCATTTTTTACGATCATGAATTTCATTTTCTGTATGACTAACATTATACCACCGTCTTCTATGGCCGAATTAACAAAACTACTGTAGGGAAGACTGTTGTACCTTTAAACATTTTTCACATTTTATTTTTTTCAATTTTGGGAAATGAAATTTTTCAAGTGAAAAATGATTGGAATAATTATTGAAGATTCCTTTACAACTTCCTGTATGTATTTTCCTATTTTACAGATCTATTAAGGATGGAAAAAATAAAATGAAGGGATATGTAATGTGTTCAAAAGTACAACAGGTTCATACCAACATAACCTGTTTTAAGTTTTGGAATATAATATAGCTGTAAAACTGGCAATCATATTTAAAATGTATTTGCCATCATAAACCAGAGCAGGCTTCTCTGATTTAGATTGTATTTCCTGGAGAAGCAATAACTGCTTCAACAGCTTTCTTCAAGGCATGCGAAACAATTGGGGACCTCTTTAATTCCAGACTTACTTCGTGACATGACCTTAAAATAAAAGAAAAACAAAAACCAGTAGTATCATGTACTTTGGAACATGTTCCATGGTACAAGATGTTTTGTTTTCAAAGGTACAAGAGGGTGCACGTTTAAACAAATATGGCTCCCAAAACTAGAGATTCCAATAAATCAATTAAAATATGTTATTACTCACCAGATGATAAACACACCGAAAGATATTAACAAATACAATCTGGTTTTGTGTTATTATATCAATGAACGAAATATTTACTTTTGGTACTAAGAAAACTTCTTTTTTCCATGGAACTCACACTTTGCAGTAATTCAAACAGAAACTACGATTAAACTTTTTCTAGAATCTACTTCAGTTTGAGTCCTCTAGGTAGCAGCAAAAATTAAAAAACAAGAAATGTTCAAAGGTACACTATGCTAAAGGTACAACAGTCTCCCCTACTGTAATTATATTTAGGAAATAGCATTGTCACTTCAGACCAATATACTGTAGTTTGTTAATGCGGCGACTGATACCAGTGATGTTATTTCACTATGATTCTCATGACATTGATTTTATATTAACGATTTATGAAATTTTATCCTTATGGCATATTCAGTGGGTTAATCATTAAAGCCTCCAGTGACAATTCATTGTTGATTATTATAAACGAACGTGTAACTGACATTTCATTACCGACACATGCCCCTTTTTCCAAACTTTAGAATGGGATATTAAACAACGTTCAATGTTATAAAAAGAATTTTTATAAACACAAGACTGGAAACTAGCAAACGAAAACGGACGGCAGACACTGAGAGCAGACGAATTGTGAAGAAATACAGAAAAATAATGCAGTGACAAGTGTAAGTACAGCGTTTATATACGCAGTATAAACACTTTCAACTTATTTATTTTATTCCATGACACGGACACAATTGTAATGTTTTTATTTAAGGCGATTATGTTTATAACGTACGCTGATGTTGCTGATCAATTTGAAAATAAAGGACCAAATGAGCATGGACTCTTCGTGCGTCATCAGCCAACTAGCCATTTGATTGGCTAATGAAAAATGTGATAACCTATTGAGTGTATAGAAGCCTTGAAATGTATCGACAATAAAATTGTTGCCACAGTAACCATAACCATAGTGCTTCTGTACAAAACAAATGAAGTATAGCATAAAAATATGGTCTTTCAGATGATACTAAAAACTATTGGTTGTCATTTAACATTTTTCTTGATTACGTCACAAATCACGTAACAATAGTCGCAAAAATATTTCGTTTTCATAAAAGTATTCTACTGTAAATACGAGGTTTGACGTGTACGTATGTGTGTTTTTTTGTCCAAAATCATCCCATTTAATTTTAATTACAATAATTTATGCGTTACTTTCGTCAAAACCTGTATATTCTAGAAGAATAATGCACATCGTCTTCCAATTTAGGTAAAACATGGTAGGCGGTACTGTCCTGTAGGATAACCTTTTATGAAGTATTGAACAGACACGTTTCCCATTTCATTGATTACACTCATCAAAAAAAAAATATATATATATATATATAAATAAAATAAAATAAAAAAAATTTGTCTGCTATTGATCATACCACGTCAGTTTATGGGACTGTAAATCTTACTATTCATTACACACCTGTACCGTAAAGTCAGAGCTATAAATTGAGTTTAGTTTATATATTCTTTGCGAATTGTTATATTATTTTAAATACATTTATAAGAAGATATACACTGGTGGCCATAATTCTGGAAACTTTTTGTTTCTGTACTGAATTATTATAACATTTGTATTAATTCACAGATTTATACAATAGAAAATGTTATTCGTGACTGACCCGTTACCGATGGGGTTATAATAAAGGTATTATATTAAATCCTGACTATTTTAACAATAAATTATCATTACTAAGTGGGAAATTATGTTCTTGTCGTTTAAAATCTAAATATTAATTTCAGATTTCATTATAATTTCCATTATTTACCGTTATAAAAACTAGTCCATTGTTGAGTTTAAGATTATTGTTGATCACTAGAAGTATTGTTGAGCACTGGTAGCATAAAATATGGACATTATTAATTTGTTTCTATCATTAGTCTGACTTAAGATTTCGTTAGGTGAACACCTGATTGCTTTACAACAAACTTTATTGATCATTTTATCACAATGGCTCCAAAAAGGACTGAACATCTTCTAGGGCAGCCATACTTCGAGAAGAAGGCTACACAATCAAGGAAATTGCAAGAAAACTTGGTAATGGTGCTACATTGCCTGGCGTCCAGAAGATATGTGAGAGGTACAAATCCATAGAATCTTGTAAAACAACACTTAGGACTGGTTGAAAACCTAAAGTAAGTCCAAGAGAAGTGAAGCAGATTTGTCGATTAGCATTGAAAGATCGAAGGGAAACTTATAATGAAAATCTGAAATTAATATTTAGATCTTAAACGACAAGAACATAATTTCCTACATAGTAATGATTATTTATTGTTAAAATATTCAGGATTTAATATAATACCTTTGTTATAACCCCATAATTAACGAATCAGTCAAGAGAAACATTTTCAATTGTATAAATCTGTGAATCAATGCAGATGTTATAATAATTCAGTACAAAAACAAAAAGTTTCCAGAATTATGGCCACCAGTGTATACACTTACGATATGTATTAAGCACTAAAAGCTCTGTTAAAAGAGCTTGAGACATTTGCTTTTCCGCATGTGGTTGATCGCTGTAGGAACCAGCAGAAATCACCCATCATGCTTGGACCGTACTGACCCTGGTACCTGGATTCCATCGTTGATATGTCCTGACGGAACCTCTCACCATGTTCGTCACTTACAGCGCTGAGATTTGGTGGAAAAAAGTCAAAGTATGAATGAAGAAAGTGCATTTCTAAATACATGCAACAACCTAGATTCTGAAATGTTTTAAGCATGTTATATACTAGCGTAGCAGAAAAAAATATCAGTTCGATAATTTCCTAAAAACCTAGTTGATACTAGGTCCCAAGCTTCGAGTTCAAGAACACTCAGTTTTGACCTGAATGTAGTGTCACACATCATAATTAAAAATTTAAAATGTTATTATTTTGAAATTGTGACGTGACAGAAAAAAACGGACTTAACATCTGTAATCAGCACATTCAAATTAAGGTTGGTACACTTGCTTTTGTCCAGTAGCAAAATCACAATGAAATAAATAAAATGGATCTAAATGTATTAAAAATGTTATTATTTTAAAACTGTGACGTGATAGAAAAAAGAACAGACTTCAGATCTGTAATCAGCACACTCAAATTAGGGTTGGTACACTTGGTTTTGTTCATTAGCAAAATCACATTAAAATAAATAAATTGGATGTAAATATATTAAAATGTAAAAATTAAAATTAAAAAATGTGATTATTTTGAAATATTGTGACGAGATAGAAAAAAAAACGGACTACAGATCTGCAATCAGCACACTCGAATTAGGGTTGGTACACTTGTTTTTGTTCATTAGCAAAATCACATTAAAATAAATAAATTGGATGTAAATATATTAAAATGTAAAAAAATTAAAATTAAAAATGTGATTATTTTGAAATATTGTGAGCATAACATTTTGTTTTTACAGATCTGCAATCAGCACACTCGAATTAGGGTTGGTACACTTGTTTTTGTTCATTAGCAAAATCACATTAAAATAAATAAATTGGATGTAAATATATTAAAATGTAAAAATTAAAATTAAAAATGTGATTATTTTGAAATATTGTGACGAGATAGAAAAAACTTCCTGCAGATCTGCAATTTTTAAATCAATTAGGGTTGGTACACTTGTTTTTTTGTTCATTAGCAAAATCACATTAAAATAAATAAATTGGATGTAAATATATTAAAATGTAAAAATTAAAATTAAAAATGTGATTATTTTGAAATATTGTGACGAGATAGAAAAAAACGGACTACAGATCTTAATCATTAGGGTTGGTACACTGTTTTTGTTCATTAGCAAAATCACATTAAAATAAATAAATTGGATGTAAATGTATTAAAATGTAAAAATTAAAATTAAAAATGTGATTATTTTGAAATATTGTGACGAGATAGAAAAAAAACGGACTACAGATTTGCAATCAGCACACTCGAATTAGGGTTGGTACACTTGTTTTTGTTCAGTAGCAAAATCACATTAAAATAAATAAATTGGATGTAAATATATTAAAATGTAAAAATTAAAATAAGAAAATGTGATTATTTTGAAATTGTGACGAAATAGAAAAAAAAACGGGCTACAGATCTGCAATCAGCACACTCGAATTAGGGTTGGTACACTTGTTTTTGTTCAGTAGCGAAATCATTGTAGACCTGTGTTATGGGTGCCAATAATAAACAAAAGAATTTGCATTTCGTGTTGTAAAAAATTACTATTGTGTGAAATTTCGTTATCTTGTTTATCATGATCTTGATTTATTTTAATTTCTGCACTGTATAAATAACTGATACATGAGTATCACTTCGTCTCAATAGTGTGAAATCTGCTTTCCACATACCTTTCCGGTCTACAGATTTTGCAAATTAGGATTACTGTCGTTAGTACATAGGATATATTAAGAAGAATGAGCAGTGCTTCAGGTATGTGTTGTTTGGATCAAACGGTATCGATTTAACCTTGTATACTTATATTTTAAGTTCAGAGGTTGTAGAGTAAATGCGAGAGGAGATTGGAACATCTTGCGGTTCCATGTGCTATACTTGGTATGTCGCATCACCACATCGACTTTGAGCAACGCAAAGCCGAGTTGGCGTTATACTTCATTCTCTAGTTGACACGGAAAAGTTACCAGACCTCATTGCCTGGATTTCTTTTAGTGGAGTAAAGTTAAGGTCTTAATGTATGATACCACTATTAATACCAGAGAACATATGCTACTACAAATTGATGCTACTCAGACCATACAAGAATTATTTCCGTTGGCCTATTATTGTTACTTCAGCTTCCCCATTATCTGCCAAACATAGTTTAAAAATGCATACCGGTAACAAATACTTCGAAGAATAATAGAATAATTTCGAGGGAAAAATTGTTCCGGGGCCGGGCATCGAACCTGGGACCTTTGGTTAAACGTACCAACGCTCTACCAACTGAGCTACCCTGGAGCTCTACCAGAAATTATTCAAATCAACTTTACAGGGAGTTATGCCTGAAAGCTTGATTTGCTTACTTCGAAGAACTTCCATAAATTACAAGACAGTTCAGTTTCTATAATTTGGAGCGATGCTTCATCGTCATTTCTTTTTCTTCTTGCACACAAGTGTTAGATCTCTTCTTGTTACGGTCTCGATACATTTCTTTGTCGGTCGATCAGTTGATTGATGATAACTAGGGAACGGAATTTGGAGTAGTAAAAGCTAGTATTGGCATCTACACAGTCAGTTGTTTACAACCTTTTATACCAAGTCCTCCCCTCCATGACATACTCGCAGATCTCTGCACGTCAACAACAGGTGAACGGGACAGTTGTCGCATAAGAACTTCAACATGCAGGTTTGCAGTTCAGCGTAGTGAAGTGCATGTACAATGCCGAAAGTGAAACCAACTAACAATACAAAATTGAAAGACTATATTTGTAAAAGCTAAGATCGAGTATCAAAATTCAGGAAACAATTCCCTAAATTATCGCTTCCCCCATGTCCAGTTCTTAATAGATGGGGGTCATGGTTAGAAGCTTGCAATAATTATTATTACGCACATCACCTCCAATCTGTGAAGAAAGTGGTCCAGTCTTTCGACTGCGATTCAAATATGCCAGGAACTGCTAAATGATAGAATAATCAAAACAGAAATCATGGATATTAAGTCAAATTTTTATATTTACCGGATGACATTATTCGATTAGTACAGTTAGGGGTAGAACTAGTTAAGCAAATAAATATTATGAGGACTATTGTAAATAAACTGAGTGCAGTAGAAGGTGAAGTAGGAAAACGTGTTGGTGAAAAAATGAACAGAGTTTTGAATAAAATGATAGGTACAGTATTCTCAGTCGGATTTCAGATGCACTAACAAACACGTGTCCCAATGACGTCATTCAACATGTGAATTTAATTGACGTATTTTGTTTCAAGTACTCTCAATTGTCTCTGCAGATGTAGAGCGGAGTTTTTCCATGTTAAAAATTTCCTTCCTTGCAAAAGAGCAAAGTTGTGTTTAGAAAATTTGAAAATGATATTTACAATTTATTATAATGAGGCAAGGGAATAATTGTTTCATCACCAAAACATAGCATTAATTGAAAATGCCATTTCGTTTGGCTCTACATTTTGTTCGACATTTAATGATACTCTATTAGGCTATGTTGTAAATATTGTAGTATTATATTCTAAATACTGTAGTGTACGTTGTGTACATATTATATTTTCATGATATTGTAAATAAAGGTTTTAATTTAGCACGCTCCTGACAGAAAAACACACATATTCAGAGTCGAGTTCCATACAGAAGACAACTATCAGCCATCAATATTTCCCCTGACACGCGAGGACGCAGAGATTGATATTTAATTATGTATATTTGTAATGTTGTTTATTGGTGTTTTGTGCGTTGCCAAGAAAAACACATGTAGTTCAAAAAGAAATGCAGATTATGTATGTAGGCCACTATATGTCATTAAACTATTCCATATGTTTATTCTGAAATATATTACAGACGTTGCGTGTAAGTTTGTATGAAGTGAACTGTACTCGTCCATGCTCTGTGACGCAGCTCGCTTGACAGTCACTGATCTACGAATATCTATACTACGTTTCACCATTCTTTATAATACTCCAAATCCCTTTTCCTAATGATAACATTGGAGTCGTTTTGGGATTCTCTCACTGTCCATTCTGTTAACATGGTTTATGCAGTTATTTCTTCATGTTTGTATGCAGTTTAATACAGGTTCCATGTTTAGTTCTTCCATTATTGCATCATTGCTTTTGTGGTTCCATGTGGTGTAATCACCAGTGTAACTTATAAAACTTATTGTCGCTGTTGTTAGGCGTATTTCATCTGCCTTTTTAATTGTCCAAGCTTCACATCTGTAAGAGAGAATTGCCATATTTTATTGTTGCTCCTAAATCAATCCACTTCTTTTTCGTCATGTATCTTCGAGGGTGTCGTTGTTCTTTCTCGCAGTTTATTCTAGTTGCAGCTTGAATCAACTTCTTTCACTCCATGTATCTTCGAGACTATTGCCCATCTTTATAAGTTATCGTAGTTCCAACTAGAATTCACTTCATTCCCGTCATGTATCTTCGAGGATATTGTTGCTCTTTCTCGCAGTTTATTCTAGTTGCAGCTTGAATCAACTTCTTTCACTTCATGAATCTTCGAGACTATTGCCTTTCTTTATAAGTTATCGTAGTTCCAACTAGAATTCACTTCATTCCCGTCATGCATCTTCGAGATTATTGTTGCTCTTTCTCGCAGTTTATTGTAGTTGCAGCTGGAATCAACTTTTTCTTTCACTTCGTGAATCTTCGAGCCTATTGCCGTTCTTTTAAGTTACCGTAGTTCCAACTATCGAATTCACTTCATTCCCGTCATGTATCTTCGAGATTATTGTTGCTCTTTCTCTTTCGCATTGTTTATTCTTGCAGTTCAAACTTGAATCAACTTCTTTCACTTCAAACTGAATCTTCTCTCGGCTTGAGACTATTGCCGTTCTTTATTTATTGCAGTTATCGTAGTTCCAACTAGAATTCAAACTCATTCCCGTCATGTATCTTCGAGATTATTGTTGCTCTTTCTCGCAGTTTATTCTTTCGAGTTCCAGCTTGATAATTTATTGTAGTTCTTTCACTTCGTGAATCTTCGAGACTATTGCCGTTCTTTTTTAGTTACCGTAGTTCAAACCTAGAATTCACTTCATTCCCGTCATGTATCTTCGAGATTATTGTTGCAAACTTTCTCTTGTATCTTTCGAGTTTATTCTGCTTTTATAATTTATTGCAGTTCAAACTGAATCAACTTCTTTCACTTCATGAATCTTCGAGACTATTGCCGTTCTTTAATTTATTGTAGTTATCTTGTCCAGTTCCTTGTAACTATTGTTGCTTTTTAAATTTATTGTATCATTCCCGTCATGTTGAATCCATCTTCGAGATTATTGTTGCTCTTTCTCGCAGTTTATTCTAGTTCCAGCTATGAATCAACTTCAAACTTTCACTTCATGAATCTTCGAGACTATTGCCGATCTTTATAAGTTATCGTAGTTCCAACTAGAATTCACATCATTCCCCCCGTCATGTATCTTCGAGGATATTGTTGCTTCTTTCTCGCAGTTTATTCTAGTTCCAGCTTGAATCAACTTCTTTCACTTCATGAATCTTCGAGACTATTGCCGTTCTTTAATTTAAGTTATCGAGTTCCAATCTTTCGAGAATTCATAATTTATTGTAGTTCATCATTCCCGTCATGTATCTTTCGAGGATATTGTTGCTCTTTTCTCGCAGTTTATTCTAGTTGCAGCTTGAATCAACTTCTTTCACTCCATGTATCTTCGAGACTATTGCCGATCTTTATAAGTTATCGTAGTTCCAACTTTTTATAATTCACTTCATTCCCGTCATGTATCTTCGAGGATATTGTTGATCTTTCTCTTTCGAGACTAGTTTATTCTTTTGTAGTTGCAGCTTGAATCAACTTTGTTGCTTTTATAATTTTTGTAGTTCAAACTTGGATCACTTCAGATCCATCGTTGCTTTTATAATTTATTGTTGTTCGAACTTGATCTTCGAGACTATTGCCGATCTTTATAAGTTATCGTTGTTCAACTAGAATTCACTTCATTCCCGTCATGTATCTTCGAGATTATTGTTTCAAACTTGCTCTTTTTCGCATTGTTTATTGTAGTTCAAACTTGAATCCACTCTCCCGTGTTGTATCTTTCGAGACTATTGTTGCCTTTCTTGAATCAACTTCTTTTCCGTTACGTATCTTCGAGACTCTTTGCTGGCCTTTACAATAATTTACAATAATTTCAACTGTCCCTTTTATAATTTATTGTTGTTCAAACTTGAATACCTTCAACTTTCGAGACTTCATTTTTTTATTGTAGTAAACTTGGATCCACTTCTCCCCGGGGCACTATCGTTGCTTTTCATCGTAGTTGCCTTTTATAATTTATTGCAGTTCAAACTTCAATCCATTTCTCCCCCGTCTTGTATCTTTTGAGACTATCGTTGCTTTTTATAATAGATTCTAGTTCAAACTTGAATCCATTTACTCCCCCGTCTTCTATCTTTTGAGACTATCGTTGCTTTTTATAATTTATTGTAGTTCAAACTTGGATCCATTTCTCCCCCGTCTTGTATCTTTCGAGACTATTGTTGCTTTTTATAATTTATTGTAGTTCAAACTTGAATCCACTTCTCCCCCGTCTTGTATCTTTCGAGACTATCTTTGCTTTTTATAATTTATTGTAGTTCAAACTCGGATCCACTTCTCTCTCGGCTTGTATCTTTCGAGACTATTGTTGCTTTTTATAATTTATTGCAGTTCAAACTTGAATCCACTTCTCCCCCGTCTTGTATCTTTCGAGACTATCTTTGCTTTTTATAATTTATTGTAGTTCAAACTTGGATCCACTTCTCTCCCGTCTTGTATCTTTCGAGACTATTGTTGCTTTTTATAATTTATTGTAGTTCAAACTTGAATCCACTTCTCCCCCGTCTTGTATCTTTCGAGACTATCGTTGCTTTTATAATTTATTGTAGTTCAAACTTGAATCCATTTCTCTTCTTGTATCTTTCGAGACTATTGTTGCTTTTATAATTTATTGTAGTTCAAACCTGAATCAATTTCTCCCCCCGTCTTGTATCTTTCGAGACTATTGTTGCTTTTATAATTTATTGTAGTTCAAACTTGGATCCACTTCTCTCCCGTCTTGTATCTTTCGAGACTATTGTTGCTTTTTATAATTTATTGTAGTTCAAACTTGAATCCACTTCTCCCCGTCTTGTATCTTTCGAGACTATTGTTGCTTTTTATAATTTATTGTAGTTCAAACTTGAATCCACTTCTCTCCCGTCTTGTATCTTTCGAGACTATCGAGACTTCTTTGCTTTTATAATTTATTGTAGTTCAAACTTGGATCCACTTCTCTCCCGTCTTGTATCTTTCGAGACTATTGTTGCTTTTATAATTTATTGTAGTTCAAACTTGAATCCTCGTCTCTCCCGTCTTGTATCTTTCGAGACTATTGTTGCGTTTTATAATTTATTGTAGTTCAAACTTGGATCCACTTCTCTCCCGTCTTGTATCTTTCGAGACTTTGTTGCTTTTTATAATTTATTGTTTCATCTTTCTCCTGTCTTGTATCTTTCGGACTATCGTTGCTTTTTATAATTTATTTTAGTTCAAACTTGGATCCACTTCTCCCCGTCTTTTATCTTTCGATGCTATCGTTGCTTTTTATATTTTAACGTGGTTCCAACTTTTTCGCGTCATGTATCTTCGAGGCTGTGGTGCTCTATGTAATTTATGGTAGTTCCAACTTTCAGGCTATCGGTGCTCTTTAATTTACATTTCTTTTTACCGTCACGTATCTCCGAGGCTCTTTATGATTTTCATCGTTCCAACTCAAATACATTTCTCTCCTGTCATGTATCATTCAAGACTATTGTTGCTTTTATATTTTAACGGAGTTGCAACTTGAATCCGCATCTTTCCTATCACGTATTTTTGAGGCTATCGGTGCTTTTTATGATTTATGGTAGTTTCAACTCGAATTCACATTTTCCTTTTCTTGTACGTACTTTCAAAGCTATGATTGCTCTTTATCGTAGTTCCAAGACTATTGTTGCTGTTTATAATTCATTGTAGGTCCAAGTTGAATCCTTTTGCGTTATATATCTTGGAGACTATCATCCCTGTTTATACGCAGTTTATCTCAGCTCCAAATTGAACCTACTTCATTTTCGTTATATATCTCCGTGAATAATGTTTCTCTTCATCTGTTATCATAGCTGTACTTCTTTCTCCTGATTTACTTTGTAAATATCATTGTTAAGTATTGCTCGTCGTTGCTCAAACATGAACAAACTTTTTACCCAGAGTTGTTCCTTCGTGAATGCCATTTTTTTTATAATGTATCGTTGTTTCGACTTTACACAATTAAGCTTAAAATTCCAAAGCAATCGATACAATAATTGAATCTGGAGGATGTTTGGTTCAAAATCGTCGACGAAGTAACTACTCGCATTGAATTTCTTACACTTTACATTTAAGAATACTCGTCTTTTGTTTATATTTGCGAAGTAGTTCAATATTTTGCATTAATTTTCTGCATTTGATAGTGTTCACCGAATATCTTGTTGAACGTGGTTTCCTCTTAGGCACCTGTGCATGTTTCTTATTATACTATTTGATGTTTTCCACCTAATATCCTATTGGATGCGCATTTTTCTGCTCTTTCTTGTTTAGACATGAACTCACCCAGAAACCGCGGCGTTGTCTGATTGTGTTCCGAGAACTATAGACACAGTCGGAGTGTATCAGCATTGGAACTTGCTTCTTGCTTGCTCCTCATTAAGTCCCGGGCTTCCTTCTAATTAGCTCAGACGTCGCACCATGGAACCCCCCCCCCTCTCCTTAGCCCGCACCAACCCCTCTGCACGCCAATTTATACTTTTCACAACAACAAACCCAAGTAACTTTTCTCGCGTCTCCCCCTTCAATAAGAGAATATTTTCTGTCCTTAAACACGGCGAGGATTTTCAAGTCACTTTTAATTAAGGTAAATAAGGTAAAAGATCTGTAGCCCATTGAAATAAGTATAGCCAGTGTACACAGGCAACTTGAATGCTGCTACAATACGCCAACTTTTTCACAAATTAAAACACTCGCTCCTTGCACAACAGGTAAATTGACTACACTTTCACGTCTTCTCTTCAGCTTTGTTAAGCTCCCAACCAGGTCAGCTACAGGATGCAGTATGCTCTGATGTTACTTCTAGAAATATTACGGTGGTATGTTCGATGTCTCGAAACCTTGAATGCCAGCGGAATCGATTACAATCGGTACACTGTCGTTCAAAGATACCTAATCCTACTAATCTACAGTGATCCACAATTTGTTTGTGTAAGTGTGGCTTCTTTAGTTATTACTTCTATGAATAGATGGCGAAAATAATAGCCAGTGTTGCCAATCGTACATAAATATACCCGCATTATAGAATTCAATATTCCAACACTGGATTTAGCTAGAAACCGCTGATATTGTCTATTATGAGAATAATTTATGCTTAATCTAAACCATCATTTTCCCTGACACTTTTTAACCGTCCCAATAATAGTATCACCTATTGAGAACTAGCGGAACTGTTTTAAAGTGTGTCAAATTTTTATATCTTTGGTTCTAACTTATCCAGTGGTTAGAAAGATCATTTACACGATCATAAAATCGTAGATCAGATATCTCTGAACGCCAGTGTAGGCCTACTATTGGAAATATTTATGACGATTTACTTTTCGAGTCATCGATATCTCGAAATTATGAATGCTGACATAATCGATTACCGTACATACTATCGAGTATAATATACCTAATTATTTTCCTTTTCAAGTAATTTCTTTCTATATATCGAAACATTGCATGGTTGTAGACTCGATTAACATCGATATTATTGGGAAATAGTCTATTGCTGGCTTTTTCTACTACAGTTATGACGTTCGATATTTCGAATCGTAATTCCTAGCAATAATGAAGAAAATACTGGATGATTCAAAAGGTTGTACTCAAACTGATGGAGCTTATAAAGGGTCGAAATATAACATTTTCCCTATAGTAACCTGTTGTCTCCGAATTACCTCAGTCAGCATAAGCTCGTAATGTCAGAGTCTACGTTGTGGATGTAATCATACTTAGCGATTAGATTAAGTACCGTAATTTATTTAGGGTCGGTGTCTGTTGAGTCAATCTACGACAGAGAATGAATTTTACTGTACTTTATAACAACTTCTAGGGATTCTAAATTAAGTTTAAGTTTCATAGCACTCAACAGCAATAATAATAATTATTATTATTCTTAAATATGTTGCATGTAGCCTAATTATAGGAAATTTTGCCAAGTGCCGTTCCCAAAATTTGGCTCCTCCCATTGTAAATTGCTGGCTACGCTACATCAACAGATAGATGAATTTTGCTTTTTTTCTTGTTTTTAGTTGGTTATTTGACGCTGCTGTATCAACTAGCGAGTTATTTAGTGTCGATGTAATGGGTGGTACCGAGATGTTTTTGGCAAGATGAGGCCGAGGATTCGCCGGAGATTATCTCACATTCGCCTTACGGTTGGGGAAACCCCCGAAAAAACCCAACCACGTAATCAGTCCAAGAGCAACTCAGGATCAGCAAGCAAACGCGCTATCGCCTGAGCAAGCCGGTGGTGCTTTTCTTCTGGATTATTCGCCACTTGTGACTGTCTATGACAAAAATATTCCTCTTCCCCTTTCTCATAGCGCTGCAAAAGTTCTGCAGTCCACACTTGTGGAGTAACTGTTAGCATGTCTGACCGTGGACGAGTGGCTCGGGTTCAAATCCTGGTTGAGACAAGTTATCTTGCTGAGGGTCTTTTCCGGGGTTTTCCCTTAAATGCTGGGTAACTTTCGCAGCAGAATCCTAGACTCATTTTGCTGGAATTATCTCCATCTCACTCAGACGCTAGATAACTATTGTAGTTAATAAAGCGTCGTAAAATAAAACGAATAATAAAAAAAATTTAAGGCAGTCACCGTGCACAAATTTTATTGTAGCCGAGATCGGCAATAATCTTCTCAACATCATGGCGCCTAGTTCCGAAAATACGACTGAGATCGTCCTGTGAGATTCGCCGGTTCTCGTGTATTGAGAAGAAGGACCTACAGGAATGACCAAATATGTGTCGAAATTAACATTTTTTTTTTTTTAGCCTAAAAATACTTCATAGCATTGACTTCATTTGAGCGAAATTTCAAGGTAGTTAAAAGAAAATAGTTTCTTTTATGCCATTTTTAAATAGCCACTGCGCTCCACTCCTTTACTAACTTCTCCGTTGAATATCCGAAGTTTATGTATTTTACATTTTTCAACATTCAACATGTAATATCTCAGGCAATAATAGAGATAATTGAATAATATTTTCAGGGCATATTCTCACATTATACATGAATAATTCTGTAAGACGAAATTGTCAAATTGCAATTTAAAGAATAAGTTAAAAATAGACCTGCAATTTTTCTTCCTGTTGATAAAAATTCAAAATAAAAATAAAAGTATCATCGTCTTCTTCCTAACAAGTATTAGGCCGAGTGGCCTGTTACGGTCTCAAACTAGAATTTTCAGTCCATCTCTTCTTCGGACGACCCAGAGATCTTTTGCCATGCGGATGGTAATGAAACAGTGATTTTGGAATTCTGCATCGATCCATTCGTTCGAGATGACCATTCCACTGAAGTTGATATTTGCTGATGAACTGCATAATGGGTTCTATTTGAAGTTCTTGCATTATGTCCTCATTTTTTTTATGATCCCAGCGAGTATATCCAGCTGTTGCTCTCATGAACCTCATCTCACTTGCTGTTATTCTACTGACATCTTTATTCTTCACAGCCCACGCTTCACTACCATAGCTTAATATTGGCTGTGCTAAGGTGAAAATAAAAGTATAAAAATTGAAATTTCTAAAAAAATTATCAAACAGAATTCATTAGCAGTCTTGTAGTTTTCATTTAAGACAAGATTTGTGATTCTGTGATACTCTTGAAAGTAGATGTATAATTTTCTTTGTAATACTGCGTTCTTTAATTTTTTTATGTTTGTGACTGTACCATAAAGGGCAAAAGTGTACTTAAAAGACTTCATACATTGATATGAAACTATGTCAGGGAAATAGAGGGCTCTACTTAAAAATGAGAAAAGAGATTTCCTGTAGGTCATTCCTCTTAAATCACTAATAATCTCCGGATCAAATCTGAACCCCAAATTTTACACAATTTTTCAAACACATTTTTACGTGTCTCACACTTTATATTAGCAACTACGTGTTTGTAAATCATACTTCATGTACAAAATATACCCACACATAAGTTTTTAAAGAAGGTTTTGATCTGATGGTTTTGGAATTTTTACCCTTGTGAGACCTTTTTTTTTTATTGAAAACATGCAACAGAAACCTCGACACAATTCACAATCACACATGACACGCCATATTGCACAAATATGTTTCACACTTATTTTTGTCGCTCAAAACACGTTTGACATTGAATTCGTGCAAACGAAAATAATGACCGCTGTCATAAATTTGATAGTGAAGCATTTTGAAAACATAACGTCGGTACAACATGTGCAAATCTATGCAGCGCTTGTGGCGTCCAGCAGTACATGGTTGTATGACAGCGAAGCAAAAACGATTTAACAGTTTTAAGCAACAAACAAGAATTTCATAATAAACAATTTTAAACTTAACGCACCAAAAATGTGGCTCCTCGCTGAAGCATAACGTACAACTGGTAACTAGAAAATAGGGACCAGTTCCCCATTATAAAGCCAATGTTCACCAATTAGCTCAAAAATAGTTAATATGACAACACTCTTACTACAGTCAGTAGACTTTTCAATTATCTGGGCCCTGACGTTTCTTTTGTTTCTGAACAAAGATATAAACTTTGCCATGTTGAAGTCCATCCCACGAAAGGTTTAATTTTATCGCGTCCATGCAGTTTGTTTAGATATCTGATTGGCTTTAAATTTTGTCAACTTTATTAATCACTTTTGCCCGTCAAAAATATATAAAATTACAAACCACTCCAGTCGATGCACAGCTTTCAAATACGAAATTGTTCAAGAACAACAATATTTCACTGATCATTATATCTTCTGAAATCCGATTTACAAATATGTCTTCGGATAAATTGAATATGTAGGCCTAAATAACGAGTTCCACTTCTATTACGTCCAATATAAATCAATTGAACCACCAACCACATTCAAATTTGAAAATTGTACATTCAATAATTATTCCTTTTATTATTCATTTTATTTTTATTATTATTAATTAAAACTTTTCTAACACTTGTAGTATATTAGTTAGGTTATGTTATAGCTTCTACTACTATTATTATTACTGAAGAGGTGGAAAAAGATTCAAAAATATCTGTTAGCAACAGTAACAAATATAAATGATACTTGGGAGGAAATTAAAAAGAATAAATATAATATATAAATATATATATAATAATAATGATTTATTTTAGCTGGCAGAGTTAAGGCCGAGGAGGCCTTCTCTTCCATCTGGCAACCAGCAAAAATGTGTATATACATATGCATTTGAACTTACAAAGAATTCAATATTTTATTTAGATGAGAGTTACATATATACAAGAGTTATTTACTTTAAACTTCAAATCGTGAACTATTAATTAAATACTGAAATAAACTGAATTGAGTTTTGATTTTCTCTGATAAATCAAAACGTCTAGTGAATTACTAAAATACATAGAATGTTAATATATCTCCCTGATTATTTTAGATTCTGAAAAAGATTATTATGAGACAATTTTGAAAATGCATCCCACAATCAGGATGATGTCTAAAGAAAAAAAAAAAAACAGTGTAGTCTGTAATATTTTAAATCAGTATGATTGTCAAATGCTAATAAGGTTATCTTTTAAAATGTTCTTAAAGGTGTTTGTTGTCTTGTAGCCCCTAATACTTTGTGACAAATATTCCATTGACATCTAACATGGATATTGTAAAAGATGAGTATAACAAGATGTTCTATGAAGAGGTAAAAATTTATCATGCCACAGATAAGTGATCTGGTATTTAAACGTCGGGAAATGCCTGTTATTATTCGGTTGAGAAGCTTTTATCATCCAGTCTGAAAGTTAGAATTTATAAAACAGTTATATTACCGGTTGTTCTGTATGGTTGTGAAACTTGGACTCTCACTTTGAGAGAGGAACAAAGGTTAAGGGTGTTTGAGAATAAGGTGCTTAGGAAAATATTTGGGGCTAAGAGGGATGAAGTTATATGAGAATGGAGAAAGTTACAAAACACAGAACTGCACGCATTGTATTCTTCACCTGACATAATTAGGAACATTAAATCCAGACGTTTGAGATGGGCAGGGCATGTAGCACGTATGGGCGAATCTAGAAATGCATATAGAGTGTTAGTTGGGAGGCCGGAGAGAAAAAGACCTTCGGGGAGGCCGAAACGTAGATGGGAAGATAATATTAAAATGGATTTGAGGGAGGTGGGATATGATGATAGAGACTGGATTAATCTTCCTCAGGATAGGGACCTACGGCGGGCTTATGTGAGGGCGGCAATGAACCTCCGGGTTCCTTAAAAGCCAGTAAGTAAGTTATTATTATTATTATTATTATTATTATTATTATTATTATTATTATTATTATTATTATCAGACAGTTACATCTCACTTGACGATATGTGTCAGAGGAAGACCAATGTTGGATACATCTTGTCTCATTCGTGAACTATGTTACTAGTCAGCGATGTATGCAATAGAGTATGCTTAGTTGCCTCATGACTTATGCCTTAATTAGTGTCAATAGATGAGGTTGCAACTAGTCTTAGGACTGTTAGATAACAAACATGCATACATTTAGCTATACATGAATATAAAGAACGTTTTTCTTTTGTTTGTTGCCATGTGAACACGTCAATTGATATTGTTAAAGCTATATTTATAGCTGAAGTGAACTAGACAGTTGATTAAATAGCCGGATATGGCGTCAGAAGTCACGATCCAAAGCTACATACCTCATAGAAATCAAGTCAGTGGTAGCTAGTAAACGAAAATGCTTAATTGATTGATGACTTTAGGCTTAAACTAAATAAACGTGGATACCTCGTCATCAGCAATGGGAGCTATGAAATCTGAAGATCTTTCGAAATATGATTAATTTATTTTGAATTTTATTCAGCTTCCTCCAAGTGAAGGCTGGCTAGAAGACAAAGCTTACCAAAAAATTGTTTTTTTTTTTTTTTGAGTAAATGGTAGGTACACAATTATAATTAAAAAAAAATAAAACAATGGAGAAGGAAAAGACAAAAAAATAACACAATTATAAATAATAGAAGACGACTAAACAAAAGATCATTAATTCCAGAAGAAACATAAAATTTCCTAGTACAGTATCTATTTGGTATCAGGTGATCACAGTCGTCTATTTAGCACTGGTTGCAAGACCCAACTTAAGTGAGCAGATCGCCAGAGGAAAGAGATCAATCTGTTTACGTGTAGAGATGGTTTCTTAGGATTTTTATAGATCCCTTCACTGCAGACATAGATACTTCAGTGACAAGAGTTTGTCCTAGACCGAACTGCTTGCAAAAATGCACGAATCTTTTTGTCATGGTTCCTCTAGCCCCAATCAGTAATCCAGTAACCTCGATCGACGTTAGATAATATTTTTCCTTATAATATGGTATAGTGGGGTCGCATTTTTCCTGATGTACCTCAGCAGGTTGATTTTCATATGTTTCCATCCTTACAGTTGGATCAATTAGGAATCCGCTTGTTGATCTTGTCGGGATAGCGATGATGTCAACGCGTCTTGTAGATCCATTTGTGGACAAACCATGTACATAGATTGTAGAATAACACGTTAACTTTCAACATTGAAATTGTTGGTGTCCATTTGTTTAATATTGTAATATTTTTGGCCCTTATCTTTTCCACATAACTCATCATGAAACTGCATTAGGACACTGCCTTCTTAATTGAAGAGTCCACTGCAAGAATGATGGATGTCATTTGGAATACATTTTGCAGGAGAAGCAATTGAAAGTTTGAAATGCTTAGCGCTCAAAGCTAAACTGTGATTTTCCGATCATTACTGGACAATGACTATCAGTGTTAATGTCATAATCTTGAGAAAGGCTAGCCCCAAATCGAGGGAAATAGCATATCTAACGTTAGTGCGACCGTTAATGGAATACGGAACTACGTGTTGGGATCCCTATAGAATATATCAGATAAATTCCTTAGAAAGAATCCAGTATAGGGCAGCTAAATTTGTTAAAGGTAAAAGAGAAGATGGGAACGATACGATAAAAGAACTTAAATGGGAAACTTTGGAAAACAGACGTAGGAAAACTAGAATAACATCATTGTATAGAGCACATCTAGGTCAGAAAGCATGGGTAGACATAACGGCTCGGTTAGAAAAGCCAACGTACTATGGTAGGAACGATCATGATTTTAAAATCAAATGTAGGAAACAGAAAACGGATGTAGGTAAATTCTCATTTTTAAATAGAACTATAAATGATTTGAATGACCTACCTGCAGCGGTCTTTGAGGGCTGTCCTTCCTTAAGGAGATTCAAGAATAATTTAAAGAGTTGTGTATAAAGTGAAAATTAAAATTAAGGTGACATTCAACATTTAATTTTTAAGGTGACATGTATTTATCTAGCCTGACGAGTTTACTTCCTTCGTTTGAATTGTAAATTATTTAAAAATAGCATGTAAGAGGGCCTTAGACTAGAAATGTTTAGTTTAAATGTAGTTCTGTTTATAAGTACAGTATGCATAAGGGTGTAATTATTTGACTTATTTGAACTGTTGTATCAGTGAATCGAGGTGAGTCAGTGAAGTTATGGTTTTACAGTGCAGTGAACAGTTCCGATCAGTGATAATTTATAGCGTCAATGAAATGTGTTCTATAGTGTCAGTGAAATGTGTTACAGAGTGTCAGTGAAATGTGTGCTAAAGTGTCAGTGAAATGCGTCATAGTGCCACTACAGGGAATGAGATGAGAGTAAAGTGAAAGACTATTGAAACTTATGTAGGACCTATACATAATTATGTAGGTTGTGTTGTAAAATTAGGTGTTTTATTTTATGTTTTATTATTATTGTGTTAAATTGTATTGTGTATTCTTATTGTATTGTGTATAAAATTGTTTATGTGTTGTAAATTGCATTGTGTATTGTAAATTTTATTGTGTATTGGTTATCATTTTATTGTGTATTGTTAATATTGTATATACCACTGCCACCGGGTGCTTGCCCACTTGCAGTGTAAATAAATACATACATAACTCTCTATGTACATTCTATATGTCTTAAGCTATGCATTGACAGTCTTGGTTCATTTTCGACAAGAAAGTGACATCAATCATTCTTGCAGTGGACTCTTCAATTCAGTGCTGCATCGTGATGTCATGATTTTTTTAGAAAACATATTGTATTAAGAAGGTCTGATTCAAACATATATGTCCAAAGCTGTCTAGTGTGTAGATTACAAGTTAGCTAGTTATTTGTCACTTGCCGCGATTTCGCTACAGAAAACTGCTTAACCTCCTCAGTCCTAGCGTCTCTTATGAGATATATTAAACAGCACCTTTTTTTTTTAAATCCCGCCATTTCAAGAAAAATGCCTTAAATTTTCTTGGAACTAGTTGAGGATGTTTAGAAGAGACGGTAGCACCATCTGAATATGAATTCAACCAAATTAATTAGTTAACATACTGGCCAGACACGCTCCAAGATGGCTGTTTCTGGAAATAAGGAGATGTAAAGTATGCATGTTGGTAAGTCACTGGATTGTTGGTAATATTAAAAATCAAATAAATATTATATTGAATGGGTTAAATAAAACATTGTTTTGTTTGATGTCATATCAGATTATTGCCTTAAAATTAGTACATATTATTAAAATTGAGATATAAATTGAATTAACTACTGAAGCTTTCCTGGCGACGTGATAATTCGAAATTTTCTCTTGCTTCCAGCCAGGTCATAAGTTGGTGATCCACCGACGTTTCGAGGATGTTCATCTTCCTCATCTTCAGGGTTAAATGATCACTTAACAACCCTGAAGATGAGGAAGATGAACATCCTCGAAACGTCGGTGGATCATTAAGTGATCACTTAACCCTGAAGATGAGGAAGATGAACATCCTCGAAACGTCGGTGGATCACCAACTTATGACCTGGCTGGAAGCCTGAGAAAATTTCGAGATATAAATTGTTTCTCCTATGGGAGACTTCAGGCGTCTAGATTTTAAAGTAGAAATTGTTATTTTGTATCACATATTATAAAATAAAACTGAATATTCAATCAGAGCTAATGTAACCCAAGAGATGGAGCTTAATCTGAGACGATTCTAACCGGCGTCGGGGTTGTATCCGGCGTGGCTTAGTGGATAAAGCATCAGCCCGTAGAGCTGAAAACCCGGGTTCAAATCCCGGCGCCGGAGAGAATTTTTCTCCGTTCCATCACTCTTTCATCACATGATGACGCAGAATATCTGCATGGAAATATCATATGTACTTCGGTACATCAAAATATATATAATGTAATTAAATTACAATACATTAAGTCCCAAGGTCTCCTACAGAATATATCAATCTTGAGTTACTTTCATTACTTGAATATTTTTTCCAAACTTTTCATCAATACACAGGCCATTTGCAACACTATACAGTAGAACCCCGATTATCCGTCACCCTATTAACCGATTGTTGGATTATCCGTCTGTCATTCTCTCCTTTTTTTGTTACAGAAAAAATATTGAGTAGCCTACTGCACAATACATTAGTACGTATTTTTTTGATAGAGAGTGATATTACAAGCTTTTGCCCTTACACATTATGATCTACTGTTCGAGTAACCTGTTTAATTTCTCTGCAAAACGTCTTTCAGAAGTGCCAAAAGAATACATGCTGTGTTAAGTACCGAAGAGAAGTGCATATAATTGAGTGGTTTTGGAAAAGAGGAACTGTGGTTCATCTCACATCGAAATACGAGATTGGAGTTACAACTGTGCGAGATTTAATAACAAACAAGGATAAAGTGTATAAATTACTTCAATCTATAACATGAGACCTATACTTTTCCTATCTTTCCATGGAAATCCACCATAGGAAGTTTCCTTGGCCCTTAGAAACCAGTCACTAATTTGTGCATTCATAGTGTTCTGTCACTGCAAACCCATCATTCTCCAGTCTTCCCTATTTTCTGCCTTCCTCTTAGTCTTCGCATATGATCCATACTTAATGCCTTCTATTATTTGATATCTTCTGCCCCGAAATCTTCTTCCGTTCACCATTCCTTCCAGTGCATCCTTCAGTAGGCAGTTTCTTCTCAGTCAGTGACCCAACCAATTCCTATTTCTCTTTCTGATCAGTTTCAGCATTATTCTTCCTTCACTCACTCTTTCCAACAGAGCTATTATACTTAAAAGTTCTAATCCAGTGTCTAATGTATTAAAACACATGACCACAGAGAAAATTATGAAACTGAATTATGCAACACTTAATTTATGAAAGACTTCCATGGTAGGGATTATCCGATTTTTCGATTAACCGTTCAACCCACCCCCTTCATTACCACGGATAATAGAGGTTCTACTGTATTAAAATTTCATATATTTCTGAATCCCAAAATATTCCCCCAGGACTGAGGAAGTTAAAGCGAGACAATAGCGACATCTTGACCACATGTGAACAATATCGTTTATTTATATTGTTACTCTTTTCCCCGCCTGATTTGGAGAGCGCTACAGTCGGAAAAATTCAAGGAGCCGCTGAACTCTGGAGACTTACCTCCAGGCCGACAGTTTTAAAACATTTCTCCCATACACTAGAGTATTTGCTTGTGGATGTAGATTTCTATAGACTTGTAGGTAAGTCTCTGCGTTTGTGGAGCCCTCTAGATCTGATATTGCATTAAAATTCATTAATTGGCCGAAGGAAAGGCACTGGGGACTAGTAAATGAGTTTTCCGAAGCGGCTTAAAATGTGGCCAGTCATTGATTCTGTCATTGGAGCAAAGCCTCCCTCTTCCCCGCAACCATTACGGATTGACGGCCGATTTGCAGGAACTTGCGATTGTAGATGGCGGAACTGAAACAAATGAGAAAGAAGCACGTGACCCCGACATGATAATTTCACTTATCCTGAGGCGGCAGTGGAATTTTCTGTGCGGGGAGGCTCGTAAGAGAAATTGAAATCCATATAAACAAACATGGATGATAATTGATTTCATTTCAAGAATTCTGTTTGATTTTGGATGCTGTGTTTTTCATTCAAGCCTCTAATATTCTTGCTGCTGTATTTATTCGAGTGTTAACAAAACATTAGTGCCTCAGATATGTTTGTGATTCCTGCTTCTCTTTTGCTGTAGGGCTTGCGTAGACGGTATATTGAATTACGAGAATGTTAGAAAACGGTCGGACTTTCCTCGTGGGTTTTGTACCGTGTAGTTCGTGAATATTTTTTGAATGGGAAATGAATTCCACTTTTAATTATTAGCAAATCACTACTTAATATTTTTCGGTTGACGTGATATACAGGGTGATTCAAAACAACGCCTCCACGTGATTAAAGAGCCTACATTGGTCACTCATAATGTCAAAGAAGTGCGGCTGCGTGCTCAGTAATTCAGTTGCTGCGTGAATTCATGCGATAAGGTCCTTCCCTTATTTTACAGGAGTAGCAAATGCCATCCTGTTCATAGTACTCCACAGAAATCTGGTGACCGTGGTGGCCATGGAACAGGTCCTCCTCTACCAATCCATCGATTTGGATATGTGGCGTCCAGGTGGTGCCGCACATTTGCATCAAAATAAGCTGAAGCTCCGTCGTGTTGCAGCCACATTACCTGACGAACACAGCACAAACCATCCAATTAGGATGCGAACCATGGACTATGAAGAGATGTAGCGGGTACGCAGGAGGTTATTAGGCACAGTTCTTCCGTCCACCATACGCTGATGGCTAATAGTTTGCATAAATATTAAGACGCGAAAGAAAAATTTGAAGAAAATTTGACTCTCCACAGCACCCATATCATGCATTTCCGAAAATGGGTGCCCTGTTTAAAAATTATCAATTTTCCGTCCCGCACAACATACTAAGCGTTATAGATGTTGTTTTAAATCCCTGTATATTTGGCCCTTATGGTTGCAATTATATATTTTTTTTTATTTCATGTGTTTCTAATTTTATGAAGAAAGTCTCTAGACTATACAAACGTTATAGTGGATGGAAAAAAAGGAATAGTTGAAAGATATGTTCGAAACTTCTCTTTTATGAAGGGTGTGCTAAAGGCTTTTCTTTAATCTCACCACATACTTATTTTTTCCTTTAAATTCTTCACGCTTCGAAACGTGCAAAATAAAAATTATATGCATTGTGAAAGTACAGTGCCTGCAAAAAGTTTAAGGACACCGAAAAAAGTTATTAATGAACCTTGTCCTTAAACTTTCGTCTACAATTCACATTGTAATATGTGGGTTGAAAGAAAAGCAAAAGTTTTTGACACAAGATTTAATAGCTGTACGATTTCTTGTTACAGAGTTATGGATATTTTTATTATTTAGCATGCACAAAAAGTCAGGCTATTTTTCTTAAGAAAAATAAAAAAAAAAAACACATGAAAATGACTGAACTTAAGACTATGAAATGCTCCACAGATTTTAACCTACTAGAGGCATGTCTAATATAGTAGTTAAAAAATTTAAAAAATGATTTGTAAAAAAAAAATACAAAAAAATGATTCGTCCAAAATGCCTAGTGTTAGGTCCAGGATTATTTTTATGTAAAAATTACAAATCAACTGTTTTCAAAGACTAGCAAAGCGAAAGGTACTAACATCCTTATTACAAGCTTCATATGATGTGGAAAGACATGTAGGAGGCCGTGGTAGACAGATAGTCATATGGCGGGATTTGTAATTTGTTGCCAAAATTCCGATACTTTTGTAACTTTACATAAAAATAATTGTGGACGTCACACTAGGCATTTTGGACAAACGATTTTTTTTGTTATTTTTTTTTTTTTTCATTACCATAATTAGACACCACCTCCTGTGGGTTAAAATGTGTACGGTATTTCATACCCCTGACTTTAGCCATTTTCATTTTCTTCCAGTTTTTCTTAGCAAAAATGGCTTGATTTTTTGTGAATCACAAAAATGTCCATAACTTTGTAACAAAAAGTCAAACAGTTACGAATCTTGTGCCAAAAAAATTGCTATACTTTGTACTTCGAATCCATATATTAAAATGTGGATTATAGACGAACGTTTAAGTACAAGGTTCAATAATAATTTCTATGCGTGTCCTTAAACTTTTTGCAGGCATTGTACTGTGCAGATTTTAACAGCTTATCCCTTGGAGGGAGTGTAATAAAAAAAACTTATAATATCATATTAGTTCCAATGACCAATTTTCTGAGAATGAATGAAATACGTCATCCTTGGTCATTTCAGCCTTCAATCGTCCTTCAATATAATGTAGTTGTACTTTATTTAACGACGTTTCAACTGTAGAGGTTATTTTGGTTTAGAAATTAAACGCGCGTGACAAATGATCGACACATATTGCTTGTAGCTCTCTATTAGAAACAGGGATTTTTACGTCCTACAGATCTATGACAAGGGAATACCAGCATGCTACCTCGAGATCAGCGTGTTCGCATGAATGGGTGGATGAATAAATGAATGAGGAATTCGAACCTGACCACGGGGTGAATGTGAGCTTGTCGTAGGAGTAAATCAGCCTTTCAAGATGCAACACACGCTTCGTCATAGCGGTTCCAAATCGGTAATTATGGGCTTGCTTGGAGTTTCAAAACACGGAGATGCTATCATAAGCTCGCGTTAAAATTTCTGGAAAGAATACTGCCTACACCTCGGAGAAAATACAGACACCATCTTGATGTAGCCGATTCATCAACTTTCTTCACGTTTGCAAGATTAAGAGTGTATAAAGCAGTGGCGGCTGATTGACTGAGGCAAGTGAGGCCGGGCCTCAGTCACAGCCGGCCCGGATGGCTCAAGCGGTAGGGGCACGGCATGCCTCTATCGCTTGGTCCGAAGGGTCGTGGGTTCGAGTCCCGCCTCGGCATGGGTGTTGTGTTTGTATTGGTGTCAGTAAAACAAAAAAGGAAACAAATGAAAAAAAGTAAACAGATAACAAAAAAAAAAGTCACTTGGCTTAACAGAAATCAAATTTTGTGTTTTTATATAGACTAATGTATTAGTTATTTGAATGAAGCATCGCTGTAGAAGCATTTCAAACTTTGTGATGTATATAGACCTGTTTTGCAGTAAAATTTACTCCTGAGGCCGGGATCGCTCGTGCCGGGTCTGGTTGTGGTGTATATAGACCTGTTTTGCAGTAAAATTTACTCCTGAGGCCGGGATCGCTCGTGCCGGGTCTGGTTGTGGTGTATATAGACCTGTTTTGCAGTAAAATTTACTCCTGAGGCCGGGATCGCTCGTGCCGGGTCTGGTTGTGGTGTATATAGACCTGTTTTGCAGTAAAATTTACTCCTGAGGCCAGAATCGTTCGTGCCGGGTCTGTCTTCTGAATTTCCTGTATTTTCGCGGGGTTTGAGCTTGCGCTCAAAACGTTGTAGCCAAGGCACAATTCGTCTGGCCTGGTCAGGTTTCACTCCTCACATCCATGGGCCGGCCTCAAGGGTAGAGTGGGGTTGGAATAGCAATGGTGACTTGTGTTCCTAAATAGGCACTAAATAACAAATTCCAGCTCTTTGGCAGACAGAGACCCACACTATTCCCTCCCCTTATGTCTTAGTTTATGACTTAAGCGAGGGTGTTGTACTATTGTACTTCGTAGTACAGTAGTGAATCTAGGCCAATGTTGTTATGTGTTTCGGGAAAATATAAACAGAAATAAATGCGAGAAATAATGCTGGTGTAGTTAATTCATTGATAGAGTGTCCTTTTTCAAGAAGAAATAATATTGAAAGAAAGGAAGTTTTAAATAAAGAGAGAGGCTACCGAGATACCTACGACATCGCTGACAATTTTTCTGACAGATAATCTTAAAACGCGAGTTTCTATTGCATCCTGGTATGGGCAACATAAATGGTTAAGTGGTAATGTGAGGCAAAATAAACTTCTCTGTTCGCCTTGTTCGTTGCTGTCAAGGGAAAAAAATAAAAAGAACAGAAAGGGGGATTTTCAACACATAATATGGGTTGCTTCATCACACTGAAACAATCACTGAAACTCACAGCATAACAGCTTATTTGGTGAGTGACATTATTTTTCATCAATAGTAGGCTAATAATAATAATAATAATAATAATAATAGACTAATGATAATAATACTAATAATAATACAGAGAGAGGAACAGAGATTAAGGGTGTTTGAGAAAAGGTTCTTAGGAACATATTTGGGGCTAAGCGGGATGAAGTTACATGAGAATGGAGAAAGTTACACAACACAGAACTGCACGCATTGTATTCTTCACCTGACATAATTAGGAACATTAAATCCAGACGTTTGAGATGGGCAGGGCATGTAGCACGTATGGGCGAATCCAGAAATGCATATAGAGTGTTAGTTGGGAGACCGGAGGAAAAAGACCTTTAGGGAGGCCAAGACGTAGATGGGAGGATAATATTAAAATGGATTTGAGGAAGGTGGGGTATGATGATAGAGACTGGATTAATCTTGCACAGGATAGGGACCGATGGCGGGCTTATGTGAGGGCGGCAATGAACCTTCGGGTTCCTTAAAAGCCAGTAAGTAAGTAAGTATAGAATTCGCATATTATACTCACAATGCCTTAAAATGGATATGTAACCTAAAATCTTGCACCTTCAGATTAAGGATTAAAATAGGCATAAGAGCATAAATCCGCAGCTTAATTATTATTATTATTATTATTATTATTATTATTATTATTATGCGAGTTTTTATTTTGAACAGAGGAATCGGTAACAGCGTTGAACCGTGGCCGATATTCTCTAAACGTAAGGAAGATTTTTAGTCATGTAGCTTGTAGCAGAATGGTCGTAGCCGAATGTCAAAAAGTGGTCTGAAATGAGATTGATGGAGCGACCATCTGTGAATAGCGTTTTATGTGTAAACACTTTCTTTTAACAAATTTATTTTGTCATCCATCCTACCCACCAGAATTTCCTCACTTGCGTCATTAAAAATTACGAAAACATAGGATTTACTTTTGTCACTTGAATGAATTAACAATGCGACCTGCATTTATGGCAAGGATAGCATTGCTATTTTCAGTTTTATTTTCCTAACAATGGAATAGCGCCTATTACCTAACTCCAATTTCTGTAAATCGACTGAATTGCTGCAGACACCCTCAGGAGGTTTATTAGGGGCCGCCTATCCAACAAAAGTAAACCAGTACCAATGCTAACTTGACGACCGTTCCTCTGTTTGTTGGTAACTTCCCGGCAGTGCAGCATTGAGTTTTTTTGTCGCCTACTCCGCAAAATTAACCGTACAAGGTCCAGCAAATGGGCAATTGTAAACTAGATTTAAAAAATTTATTTTTTTCCTAAAATGACAGCAGTATCTATCCCATTGTCCACTTAAGAGGAGGAAAGAATTAGTGTCCATGTGTTAAATGACACCTATTTATGAAACAAGTTAAAATTTTAGCTACATGCATGTTAAGATCAGGTATTTCGTTAGGTGAGATACTTTCCCTTTTTTATAGCAATAATCTGTTTTGTAAACTGAGTTTCCTAAATTGTCCAAAATATATTATGATTTAGGCCTATGTATTCATTTGTTGAATAATTGCAAAATTATAAAATTAACATTAATAAAATAATAATAACCTAATAATTTTTAATAATAACAATAATAGCATCACACGTGTTGTAAGAGACTAGCTACTTTCGAATTATTTTTATTAAAAATGGAAACGGGAATGGGAAATAATCGTTAAACGCAGCACACTGCACAACACATGGTCTGCTAATTCTTCAAGTTTTGAGCGTAGTTCATTTCACATGCTTTTGAAGAATTTCAGGATGTTTGTAAAGTCAATCGCTCATGTTCAGTTCAACGCTGATCGGTAACGATTAATATTTCTTCCAATAAGCAAGATGTTTTTGCGCGCCTTTCAGTTTCAAATCTGGTCTGCACAAAACTGACAACTTGGCTGTTGCCCTGTCTAGTAAACAATGAATAGAAGTGAATTTCGGGGCCAACTAGCACGTAAGAATCTGGTCTCGCTGCGTCTGGAACTACTTCTGACTTTGTTTCGTTTACATAAACCATGACTTTAACCCGTATCAAATCCATCCTCCCGCGCCGCTCGATAAAGTCAATGAATAATTTTTTGATTTATGATTTTAAAAAAAGTTTACATTATCTTTTAGCTTTGGAAAACTTTTTTGTTATGTCTCCTCCTAGATGACGTGTTATAGTCCAGATTGAATGCCCCATCTTAGAACAAGGTGGCAGATTTAAAAGCTGCCTGCTATAAATCGACTAATTGCTGGAGTGACCGAGGTTCACAGCCAGGCCCTGACACCCCCTAAATTACGTACACAATGCTTTTCTTGACGACCGACATTTTACATACTTCGTTGGTAACTGGTAGTGCTTTATTGACAATCTCTTTGTCCAGCCTACTCAGCACGGTCGTTTAAAACTCGATCAACCAGAGGTTTTCTTATAGCTGTGAACTTAAAAATTATCGAATCTCCCTCGAATTTCAATGCACATATTTTATTTGGTATTTACTTTCAAAAGAAGAAAATGTGTAATCAGGAAAGGACGTTCCACCATTTACCCCCGATTATTCCATTGTCACTGACAAACAGACAAATTCCCTTTCTTCTTCTACTGATGGTATCGGTTTTCGCATACCGTACTTCAGAAGTCAGTCACTCATAGAAAGAGATTATTGCCAGGTGTGAACGTAAAAATGTGCAACTATGTGCAGACGCCCTGGCATATAAAACCTCCTCTCTAATTTAAGAGCAAAATGTAAAAAAAAATATGTATATGTAATATTTATTTATTTTATTTTATTTTATTGCTAGTAAGTTTGAAATGAATACAAGTTAATAAATACAATGAAAGATAAACTAGCCCACTCCTGAATGAGTAAGGGTACGAACACGTTGACGATGGTAGACTAGCTGGTAGCGGTAGTGAGGGAAATGAATCGCTAGAATCATATGACACCGCACACGTTGACTCATGGATGGTCGGTTTACTGCTAGCTTCCAGCACGCTGTAAGCTCCAAGAATGGTTTCAGTCATTCTTTCAAGCTTGCAGCGCAAGTCTCGGCGTGGAGCAGAGAGGCATTGGAGAGGTGATCTGTGGACCAGATGTCAATGATGACTTGTGTAATTAGTAGAGACGACTTTTATCAATTATTTGTGTAATTCGTGCTTTTTAATTTACACAAATTTGTATTCTATTTTAAATTACGCGTGTGTGATTTAGTTTTGACGTTAATTGGCCGTAACTCGGTAACCAGTAAAGATTTTGAGGAGCGGTAACTTTTAAAACGAATTTCCATTCTTACTCAACATTTTTCTCGCTTTGACCCCCATCTAACGTGAAAAACAAACAAGTTTACCGCTTACCGAAAATTTTTTTCTGTGAGCAGATCACTTCAAAGTTAGTATTTTTTTCTCACTTTTAAAAACAATATTTTGACTTCGAATTGTTTTCTATGCTTGCCTTGGACATTGACCTATCAATACAAAAAATTGCAACGCGATTGTTTGAATATCATAGATGCCACGACGTGATAAGTTAAACGGAGCGGGAAATATCATTCTTGGCTACTCCGACTGCACACATTGGATGTAGAAAACGTATTGCTCGTGTGTTCGAAAGACCTGCCACGACATTAACTTTTCGTATAGATTCAAAACTGGAGGTAGAATTTAATTAATTTTTTAATTACAAACTACTAATGAATTCGGGTGAATGGACATCGTCGTTCACCAATAGGCCTGATTTGCAGCCTTCGACCTCATTTGAAGAGTTTAATCGCTTTCTTCTGTATGTGCCTTAATACCACGAAAAATAAAAAAATAAACAAATAAATAATAACTAATATCAATCAAATTATTGAGAATGTTCACTAGGCACTATTTTGTAAGAATTATACAGTTTACCTCAGTGTGAGTATAAGCCGTTCTTCCTGCAAAATAGGATTCCTGGCAATTTTTCCAAGCCTTCTGAATGAAATCTTTGGTTAAATAGAGAAGATAATCGAAAGTTTCGATTTCCACTCTCGGGTAGCTAATGCATTTTTCTGGAAAGTTCCGCAGATATTTAAAAAGATAATATTCACCAAACGCAACCCTTTATTATTCATAGGATGAAGGAAACATTCTCGAGAAAAGAATTCTTGTAATAATAATGACTTTGATTCTGCATTGTCTAATAAATCAAATTCGTCCTCACTACTTGAATCCCTTGCGATATCAAGTCTACACAGAGATTCCAAGGAGATGACCTAATCAGCTGTGAGTCAGCTGACAGATTAAAGCGACCTGCAAACAAGCTCCAATTTGTGCACACCAAGCTTCCTTTAGACTCGTGCTCAGGAGGGGATTGCAATACAGACAAAAATAAAATTAAAATTGAGAGTGAATACAGATTAAATAGTGTTTAATATATCCCCATATAAGAAATATGTAGGCCTATCTTTGTTCTAGCAATAAATTATTATTATTATTATTATTATTATTATTATTATTATTATTATTATTATTATTATTTACTTATAGCTTTCAGAGTACCCGGAGGTTCATTATTATATTGTATTAATAAAATTCTTACATAAAAATCGAAATAATTTTTAATTGTATTCTCATAATTATGAAATAAAAGGTATGAATTCTTTAAGATAGTTTGAACTAAATGCAACACTGCTTACTTACTTACTGGCTTTTAAGGAACCCGGAGGTTCATTGCCGCCCTCACATAAGCCCGCCATTGGTTCCTATCCTGAGCAAAATTAATCCATTCTCTATCATAATATCCCACCTCCCTCAAATCCATTTTAATATTATCTTCCCATCTACGTCCCTCCGGCCTCCCAACTAACACTCTATATGCATTTCTGGATTCGCCCATACGTGCTACATCCCCTGCCCATCTCAAACGTCTGTATTTAATGTTCCTAATTATGTCAGGTGAAGAATACATGCGTGAAACACTGCTACAGTATTTAATCATAGTAGTAATTTAGGCCCAAGAATATTTATAACAAATTATATTTAAATATCCTAATCTTGTCAATTCTAATAGTTCTAGTAGTCAATTAAAAAAGTTATGTATGGATTTTATAAAAACTGAAAAATTGTAAATTTAAATTTATATATTCTTATTGCATAGACAAATTTTATTATATACTTCTTAATTTCAATTCAGGAATCCGCCCCTGAGCACGAGTTCTACTCTTTCAGGGGCGAGCTAAAGTTTTTCTGTATATATTATATTTTATATCACAATTATTAGCAAAATAAATAAATAAATAAATAGATAAATAAATAAATTGCCGCTCTCACATAAGCTCACCATCGGTCCTTATCCTGAGCAAGATTAAGCCCGTCTCTAATAATAATCATAATTCGCACCCCTCAACTCAAAAAAGTTACTTTTTGAGATAATCGCATTTTAAAGTTTTGATTCGTAATATTAATAATGCTTTTTAACACCAATTTATCTCACGTAGCCTCTGATTGAAGCAAGCTAGAGATATGACGGTTTTATTTTGTGGTAAAGGACTATTCCACGAACCAAAAAATGGACGTAACTAAAAAGCAACCAATTTTTGAGTCGTGGAAGTGTTGTTCTAGGGGTGCGAATTATTATTATTATTATTATTATTATTATTATTATTATTATTATTATTATTATTATTATTATTATTATTATAACATTAAACTCTTCCAAACATATGTCAATCGTGAATTGCAGAAGCCCCACGTGTCCATTTGAATATTTTATTTCAGGAGGCACAAAAAGTTGATTATTTTGAAAAGAGTTTGATACTTTGAAGTGACTATTTTTTATTTATTGAACCATAATAATAAGTTCTAATGTTTGAAATACATGAACTTTATTTTTTTCTTCATTATTTTATGAAAAAAATCTGAATTGCCTTGAATGTATGGGATTTCTGCAATTCACTATTAGTAACAATCGTTTTATTTCTTGAAAACAATTTATAGGTGAAGAAAACGGACAAAGACAATATTTTCTCATAAACAACTTCAGATGCAAATTTAAGCCAATACATTGAAAAAAGCACACAAACATACAAAAATTCAAAATCGTGTGAATAGCATATTCAATTCTTAAAATTCGTTTAAATCTATAAAAACAAAGAAAAACAAATTGAATAGGCATTTCCCATATTTATTCTGAGTTTAATTTCCTCTAGAGTGACACAAGTCAGTTTCCACAAACCTTTTTTGATAATTTATTGACAACTTACGGAACATCTGCTCGCTTGGAAAAAAATACATAAGTATTTCTCCCATTACAATAATTCATACAGAAAAAAATCAAATCGACATAAAGCAGTGTGAGTTGTCAATAAATTATGAAAAAAAAGATTTGTGGAAACTGACTTAAATCACTTTTCCCAAGCACTGCCGATTTGTTACTGTTCCTCTAAGGTATTTGTATTTAGAAATATTCGCGAAAATACTGTTCTTACAATTGATAGCAAGAAAATATTGAATAATGTATGTATGTATGTATGTATGTATGTATGAATGAATGTATGTATGTATGTATGTATGTATGTATGTATATGTATGTGTGTATGTATGTATGAACACTACAATTGCGTATACACCCGGTGGCAGTGATATATAATATACAATAATACCATTGCAATAATACAATAATTACAGCAATAAAAAATAAAATCAACGTAAATTTACTTCTCACTATAAATAAATAGATGCAATAAACCTAGGACTATAAATAAAAACAATGCTATAATAATAATGATAATATTAATAATAATTTTTATTTTATTTATTTATTTAATGTGCTGTACAACAGCCAGTGGCCAATTACAGTTCAGCACAAATATAACAAAAACATAAAACAAAAATAGTTATTACACATAAATATAATTACAATTAATTACAATAATGACGATGAATGGATAACTAAGAATACTATGAGACAATGTTAATTGAGTATAATGCCTAAAAGAATACATAAATGATAAATCGTTGCCAAGAGCAAACAAAGTCTATACATTGAAGGGATCGAATTCGCAGCCATGCATGTTGGCATTTTTAATGCATCTGGAGACTGGTGAAAGAAATTTCGAATTTCTAATATAGAAAAGTTTGTGGGCTTCATATCTTTTGTTGGAAATCGTAAGGTAATATTGTTTAAGAAAGAGTCACAGGATATATCACCTTTGAGGACTTTACAAAAGAACAGATAATCTAGCTCATGGCGTCTAGCATATAGATTTTGACAATTAAAATATTCACATTTTCTCTCATAACTATACCCGGAATTAATGGGCAGAAATCTGAATGAACATAAGGATATAAATTTTCTTTGTATATTTTCTAATTTAGCCGAGTCCGTAGTTGTAATCGAGTTCCAAACTACAGATGCATATTCGAGTTTCGATCGCACCAATGTATAGTATAGCATTAAAAGAGAATCGGGCGTGGAAAAAGAATAAGTTATTGACCGTATTATTCCTAGCATTCTGATTGCGTGATTGTAAATGTAATCAACGTGACTATGAAAATACAATTTACTGTCAAAGAATATTCCCAAATCTTTTACGTAATCCGTTCTGTTAATTAGTACATTATTTAGATAATAATTAAATTTCAGTGAAGAAGTTTTTCTAGAAAAGGTTATTACATTAGTTTTGGATACGTTAATTTTCATACCATTGTCTTCCGACCATTTAGCGACTGAATTAATGTCACATTGAAGTGATTGACAGTCAGTACTACTTTTGATTGTACGAAAAATTTTTAAATCGTCTGCAAATAATAAACAGTCAGAACTTATTCTTTTACATATATCATCTATGAATATAATAAATAGGAGAGGTCCTAAAGTAGATCCCTGCGGGACTGCGCAATTTATATTATAGGAATAAGAGTGTATATTAAACAGTCTTACACATGAAACTCTATTACTTAAATAATTTTCGAACCACTTTACGTAGCTTACAGAAAGGCCAATATTTCCTAACTTATGAAGAAGGATATAGTGGGAACTACATCAAAAGCTTTGCTGAAATCAAAATATATTGAATCAGTTTGTCCCTGCGTTTCAATTATTGGTACAATTTGATTTAGATATGTGACCAGGTTAGTGACAGTGGATTTAGTTTTAGTAAATCCATGTTGTGAAGAATTGAGCTTGTTTTTCACATAAAATAATAATAATAATAATAATAATAATAATAATAATAATAATAATAATAATAAGAATAACAATAATATGTATGTATGTATGTATTCATTTATTAACACTACAATTGGGTCTACACCCGGTGGCAGTGATATATAATATACAATAATACCATTACAATAATACAATAATTACAGCAATAAAAAATAAAATCAACGTAAATTTACTTCTAACTATAAATAAATAGATGCAATAATAATAATTTAGTTTTCGAACTGACATTGTAAATTCCATGAATATAATCAAAACCTGATGTCCCAGGTTCTATGTCTGGTCAGGTCATGTTGAAATTTTTTATTAGACAAAACAGACTTGGGAATTCCTAAAAGATGGCCTTGGACTAGCGGGGGTGCGTGACTCGAAACCTGCTGTTCAGCGATCGCAATGTATTCAGCTGTTGTGAGTTGATAATACACATTGATAAAGATCACTGTAAGAATTCTCCACATGAACATACTCGTATTGCTAGGATTATCTTTTCCTCTTCATTGTAACTCTAAAATGTTCCCTAACCTGGTTTTGATACCCTTGAAAGAACTGTATGTGTCCAAATACCAAATGGACAGCGAATTTCCTGTGTCCCGAATACAATATTTAACCGTGGTTTGGAAGTGGTTCACGAGTTTTTAGTAGATTTTGAAGAACTGGACGTAATCTAGCGCTGATGAAGAAGAAATGCGAATGGAATTTTCATCGACAAAGGTCAAACGCTTGGAACAGAAATCAGAAACATGAATATGCTTTCCGTTTCTGAAACGATACTAAAAATTGCAGGACATTTTGATTGATTCGTTTTATTACAACTCTGGCCACGGATAACCCGGGGCTTGCTGCCTCCAATTATTCATATACGCTCACTTACAGGTAGATGGGGCCACGATACAGCACCGTTCAACACTTCTGCACAAGTCTTCTTAGAATTGCTGAAGCTCTCTACGTTTTTGCATATTTCGGAATGTATAGCGTTATTGAAAAGTCGAGAAAGATTATTTTATTTTCAGGTATAATTTTGCTTCAATTGTTTCACTATTGTTGCTATGGCAAATTAACGAAATAACAGCAATTCAAGCTACCCGTATTCTTAAGGGAAAACTGTGGTGAAATAATGGTGAAAAATTAAGAAAAATTCTTTTTTTTTATGTTCGTGATTACTGTATATTAAATTTGAACATTCTAGTTTCATAATAATATGTGTTCATTTCCTTTTAACTTTTATATTGCTTAAATAGGAATTTAGCGACCTTTTTAGCACCTCATAGTGACAAAATTTAATTTTTCTTTGTTGATAATAAGAAATCTAGCGACTTTCCAATTACATTTTGGCGACTTTCCGCACATTCTGTTGGAGACACTGGTTTGTTTTGTGCATTGTAAATAATGGCGGACAATAAGAAGAAGGTTGACCTTTCTCCAAATTGTTATGTTATGGTGTTTGATACTGCCAAACATACTAAAGCTTTCTAAAACGACAGTTTTCGTTTAGTAATACAGTTATTTGAACATTTATGAATGTACCTATCATATCCATGAATAATTAATGGTTGTTATAAACATAATATAATTATAGGTTATATTATTTGAAAGTTAGAATTTATAAAACAGTTATATTACCGGTTGTTCTTTATGTTTGGACTCTCACTTTCAGAGAGGAACATAGGTTAAGGATATTTGAGAATAAGGTGCTTAGGAAAATATTTGGGGCTAAGAGGGATGAAGTTACAGGAGAATGGAGAAAGTTACACAACACAGAACTGCACGCATTGTATTCTTCACCTGACATAATTAGGAACATTAAATCCAGACGTTTGAGATGGGCAGGGCATGTAGCACGTATGGGCGAATCCAGAAATTCATATAGAGTGTTAGTTGGGAGGCCGGAAGAAAAAAGACCTTTATGGAGCCGAGACGTAGATGGGAAGATAATATTAAAATGGATTTGAGGGAGGTGGGATATGATGATAGAGAATGGATTAATCTTGCTCAGGATAGGGACCAGTGGCGGGCTTATGTGAGGGCGGCAGTGAACCTTCGGGCTCCTTAAAAGCCAGTAAGGAAGTAAATATTATTTGATACTGCTGAACACGATAAAGCCTTATAAAATATACGAATGCTTCTATATTAAGGCAAGAAATTGAAAAAAATATATATATATATATATATTAATAATAATGGTTAATCTTTTTGCACAATCTGCCACTCGTATACTTCAAATAGAAAAGAAATAACTGAACTTGGATCACATAACTTAATCGGAGAAATTTCTTCAGTCAAAGTTGACTTTAGTTTAAGACAAATTAAGCTCAGACTAAACTTTATACAACAAAATTCCTAGTTCAGCTAGAACGAGGATCAATGTAACCTCTGATCTAAGATTAAATGGTTTAGACAATCGGCCCTAAATCGTCAATTTAAGCACACAAACTTAATCACAAAGAAAAGCAAGAAAAAATCTTTTGAATTCAATATTTTCTAAAGTTAATAGAAACAAAAAAGAATTCGGCCAAGTTTGGGACGGAAGTGCCCCCTCCCACGCTCCCCCTATAACTCCGCCTATGCTCATACAGAAGAAAATACTGAATACCCTCTTCTTCAAATAAAGTGTTGCAATAGCGCTTGGTTTCTTGCAAATGTCGTGTACCGATACTCTTCACTGACTGCAACCTGTACAGCAGGCATGTCAATTGATGCCCACATGAGCAAGCGCGCGCTTTAGAGCCCAGGAGAGCTTGAGCGCTTTACAGCGGAAAGGAAAGAGACAGACGAAAGAGGTGGTATATGCCGCTTGGTCGAGCTATGTACAGGGATGACCAGCACTGATTCAATGGATAAAGAGAAGAGAACTTATTAAAACTGTATCCATGTTAATTTTAGATTTGCCTGAGAAGTATAAGTGCATTATAAGAATGTAAGTTTTAATTTTAATGCTCATTTTACACAAGTTTGATTTTTTATTCAAAAGAAATATTTTCTCAACTTTTTTTTATAGAAAAGTGAAATTTTCAGGTATAGGCCTATTTATTTAGTAGCCTTACAGAATGTTTTATTAAATCTAATATACCGTACATACGTATTACTGACGATAGTGTATTGAAATTTTGAAAATATTCGCATGGAAATTGTTTGTGAGGAAATGAATTAACAAAGCAACTACTGTTACATCATAAGCAAAAGATACGTGCTCATGTGTTGTAAAAATGTCAGCTCTATAGCTTCAGCAGATTTCGAGAAAATAATTTAATATTCTGATGATAGGAAGTTGCTCACAAATATCACCTTAAAACCATAATGCGATAAGAGTTTTGTTATGTAATATTAGTTAGGCCTACACTTAAAACAGATACAGTACCTAGGTAACTTTGCTTTGTACTGTAATATTGTTTTGATTAGTTTATTGATTACTTTTGTAAGGCTAAAGATACCATCAATATAAATTCCAACTTATCATGTCATACTCAATCTCTTTCTTTGAAATATCACTTTCTTTATGAATGATGTATTTCATCCACTTAATACAATATAATATTATACTACTATGGAATTTAAGTGATTATTCCTTCTTAACTCTCTATCATGTTATTAAGATTTAAAACATAAGTGCAATATTAAGAAATCAGTGTTAGTACTTTTGTTTTACAGACAATATATATAACATTAAACAGAAAGAAGCCATATAAAAATAACGACATAAAATTTCACGTTCCGTTTGAAGTAGGTGCACCATTGTTTTCTTAATCCAACAGATTGCTTATTCATATACACAACCCTTCCTCTTTCATTACTTAGCGCTTGCCGCCCGCGCACGACGTCAAGGTCAGAAAAATGCGCTTGCTTTGACATCAGTGTTGTACAGGTAGTACCCCCACCCCAATGGCTAAAACATCAGTGAACGAACAGATGTGTTTGCAGAAGATTCGGAAAGACTTTTTTGTTCATTTTTTTACATACGATGTTGCTGTTCATATATATGCCTACGAAATGTCTGAGAAGTGTCAATTTTCTTCACCACCAGGTGGAGGCATTTGTCGTGATTTTCTCCGTCCCCGCCCGGCTTCCTTAACGAAACATTGTTGTCCTCGCACTTGTTTATCGTTGTTCATGAATTAAGCAACTTCCCCGGCCTTTCTTATTCTGTCTGTATCCCCCACCATCTCGACACTGCCCGTCGTGGAAGGGGTACAGCAGCAGGAGTAGGGGGGTGCATTTCAGAGAGAGGGGCACTCAAACTAATGAAACGGGTAATCCGTTGCTCCCCCCCCACTCCCTTACCCTCCGGCCCGCCACCCTATACGTTTTAATATTCATTTAGAAGCCCTCGCCCGTCAGCCCTAGCGACCGACTCACTTCGATCGTATGGGAAGTATAACACTAGACACAGAGGACGGCTATCTGCGAGAGGGTAGAGATATGGAGAGTCAAAAATTTGTAAATAGGAAATACCTGAGTGTGAGGGGATGGGTGGCGGAAGGTATTTTTCTACACCGTTCACTCCTTCCCTTTCTTGCATTTTTTCATGTACGTATTGCAGTCTTCACTTAGAGCTCGCTCAACACTCTCAATTAAATCGGCGTTTTAGCCAAAACGAAGCTAATAACACTAATGGAGATTGAAAGGGCCGCAAACAGGGACTGTTCGACAATCGAAAACGCTGCGCGAACCCGTGAACTCCACAGAAAGGCACAAACTTGTCTTCGTCCAATATCTCAGCGCGGGAATTCTGCTGTGACATCAGTCGCTTGATTCGATTTCAGTCCCTCACCGTAGCGTCGAGTTTAGGCGTTCGGCTACATTTATAAGCCGGTTCTATAGGAACCCGGACTCTCCCACCTCAACCTATGTTAAATTAATGGCTATTTTACTCAGAAACTATTCGGAGTACTGTATTCGAATTTTTGCAGCTTATTTCTTGCACGATGAGCGTTAATTTAACCGGGAAGGGGTGGGGGTTGGAAAAATCTATATATATAATTTGAACTGGTAATGGAAATTACGGGAAAACGGCTGAACGGATTTTAATAAATGGCCCCTCATTTTGAAGCTTGGAATCCATAGTTTTTCGGAAAAGTAGTAGTTTTCAGTGAAATCTCAATTTTCCTACATAATTTTCCTATTTTCCAAAATCCATCTGTTGTCAGTTTTGAGAACTAATTTTATCGAATCACGGCCGACTTGATTGAATTTCAGAACAAAACACAAACTACAATAAACAATAGGCTATTACACGAAGGCCATGACCTACAGGATTGCCGACATATTTAGAGCTCAATTCAATTTGTTATTAAAAACTGATTCTGCAGTGTATAACAATTTTCTGAGTACAGCTGTGTACTGGATATTCAAAGCTACGAAACTTGAGGTGGTTTGATGACATTATTATCATTAGAAATTAAATATTATTATAGTTAATATCATGATGCATCTATTTTCATTAATTGTACATAATATTGATGCTATATTCATGACATGAAAGTGAAACGTTTGAGGTTATGTAAGTAAATGTAGAGAATATCTTAATTTAGATCTTCATTTCTATAATTTACTGAGTATCTGCTATATATAACTACAAAACTTAAGTAAGATAATTATATTGTTATTAAAAATCAAATATTTTTATACTTATTAGCCCAGTGGGGTTGGCTCTTTTCATATACTTAAAGGCGGTGTAGTGTAGATATTGATATGTGTCATTGTCTTCAGTATTGGCTCGACAGAGCGCAAAAATTACAGTTCCTAAGGAAAGATCAAACGGTATTACTTAGTGATAAAATAAGAGGCCTAGAAAATTTTGTAGTCTCCAGATCATTTCAGCAAGATCTCTTAGTAGGATAAAATGATTTTACGCTCTACATTTCAAGTTCTACATGCAGCAGCTATACAAAAATGCTATTGTTCGAAAGCTTAGCAAACCTGACATTTTTTTAACTTTCGCCTACAATCCACAATGACCTGAAATAGCTACTGCTATCGTCCTGACATTGATACTTGCGTTTTCGCGTTGAAACTCAAAAACTGAAGTTGGATAGGTTCAAGAAAAAGTATTTGGCCTAAAAATCCATTCAGAGGGAGTATGTTTCATTATTATGGAAGCAAATAACTATTAAAAAGACAAGTATTCTTCACTGAAAATAAATCTGAAACATTTTTATTTGAACGTCTAACGAACTTAGTTTGCAGCAGCATTTGCTGCACAAGCCACTAGTAGAATTTAATCTCCAAGTTATGATTTTTTTCATGAAATACAAATTTGATTACTTTTGCTCCTTTTCTTTAAATTTAAACTAGTGGCTTGTGCAGCAAATGCTGCAAACTTAGTTCATTAGACGTTCAAATAACAATTTTTCATATTTATTTCCAATGGAGAATACCAGACATTTTGAAAGTTATTTGCTTCCATAATAATGAAACATACTATCTCTGAATGTTTTTATGCCAAATACTTTTTCTTGAACTTATCCACCATCAGTTTTTGAGTTTCAATGCGAAAACGCAAGTAACAATGCCAGGAAGATCAGTGGGGTTTTCATGTGGGAGTAAAGCAATAACGGTAGCTATTTCAGGTCGTTATGGATTATAGGTGAAACTTTCGAGCCAATACTGAAGAGAACCACGCATATAAATATCTACACCACACCGCCATTAAGTATATGAAAAAGACCCAACCCCACTTGATTAATAACTATAAAAATATTTGATTTTGAATAACAGTATTATTATCTTACGTGAGTTTTGCAGTTTTATATATTATATTATATTATATAAAATAGCAGCCACTCAGTAAATTACAGAAATGAAGATCTAATTGACGATATTCTCTACATCTGCTTACATAACCCCAAAACGTTTCAGTTTCATATCATCAATATAGCATTAATATGTATAATTAATGAAAAATAGTCGCATCATGGCATTAACTGTAATAATATTTCATTTATAATGGTAATAATGTTATCAAACCACCTCAAGTTTTGTAGATTTTAATATCCAATAAACAGCTGTACTCAGAAATTATTTTTACTAAGTCTTGAAGTTTTTAATAACCGATTGAATTTGAACTGTCAGCAATTCTGTAGGCCATTGCCTTCGTTTAATAGCCTATTGTTTATTGTAGTGTGTTTGTGTTTTGTTTTATTCTGAAAAACCATTATTTATTAAAACTGACGACAGATGAATTTTGGAAAATAGGAAAATGATGTAGGAAAATTAACATTTCACTGAAAACTATTATTTTTCTGAAAAACCTTGGGTTCCAAGCTTCAAATTGAGGATCATTTATTAAAAATCCATTCAGCCGATTTCCTCCGGTCTCCCAATTTCCATTACCAGTTCAAACGTCTGGATATATATATATAAGATATAGTTCTGTGTTGTGTATATTCTCCTGTATATAGCCCCAAATATAGCACCTATTCTCAAACACCCTGCCTGTGTGATATGGAGAGAATAGATCGTGAAATGGACAGGCAGAATAAGAAATGAAAATGTTGGAAAGAGTAGATGAAGAAAGAATGGTGCTGAAACTGATCAGAAAGAAGAAAAGGAATAGTCACTGGGTGAGAAGAAACTGTCTACTGAAGGATGCACTGGAAGGAATGGTGAACGGGAGAAGAGTTCGGGGCAGAAGAAATCAGATGATAGACGACATTAAGACATATGGATCATATGCGGAGACAAAGAGGATGGTAGAAAATAGGAAACATTGGAGAAAGCTGGGTTTGCAGTGAAAGATCTGCCCTTGGGCAGAACACTGAATAAATTCATAAAAATGCCTGTGTTTTGATTGATTTGGTTTATTTTACGACCCTTTATGAACTGATATGGTTATCTAGCATCTGAGTGAGATGAAGTTGATATTGCCAGTGAAATGAGTCCAGGGTCCAGCGCCGAAAGTTATCCAGCATTTGCTCTTAATGGGTTGAGGGAAAACCCCGGAAAAAATCTCAACCAGGTAACTTGTCCCATCTAGGATTTGAGTCCGCGTCCGCTCGTTTCACGGTCAAACATGCTAACCGTTACTCCACAGCGATGGAATGCCTGTGTTAAACTATAATGAATGTATAAATTGAGAAGCGGTGCATTTTGTGAAGAAAATATAAACTTACAGAAAATGATCTTCAAAATTTATAGTACATCGTGGATTATTACAAAAAATTGCCCCTCAGAAGTGAGTAGGTATTTATTTTATTTTTTTACAGTTGGAAAGAGGAAATTTCAAGGAATATAATGCGGTCGAAAAAAATGGACTTTTTTCACTATTTCTCAAGGTGACTTTTAAAATGTTTAATACACCCCAGCTGAATATGCCAGATCGTTAAAAAAAGTAACCAATTTTAGCTTTTTAGAAGTGAGTAGTGTATATATTTCATATAGGCCAGTACCGTTGAAAAGAGGAAATTTCAGAGAACACAATGAAATTAAAAATTTCATTATTTTTCAAGATCCGGCTTCCCTTAACTTCAAACATACAATTAATACTTGAATAAATTCAAGGGGAAATTTCTTCCGGCGCCGGTTATCAAACCCGGGACTTTTGGCTGAGCGAGCCAACGCTCTACCCACTGAGTTACCCAGAAACCATATCAGATCCCGGCTCAATTATTCCCTTTCATATCCACATACCTCAAGTGGGTTGGCAAGAAATCAAAGACCCAGCATTGAGTGCACACTTTCTCTGTGTGACTTAAAGCTGACTTGAATAATTTCAAGGGAAAAATTATTCCGGCCCCTGATCCAGCATAAGATTCATTCAGACACAATTGAATTTGTGAAATGTAGTTTTGTAACAAATTTTATCTTGCCTTAATAAATGTGTCATGATGTGCATAAAGAACAGCGCAAGGAGACGCTGTAGGAGATGGATCATTTGCAGAAGTTATTCCAGGAATTTACAGTTTAGGATGTGTTGGAAATGGCTTCTCTTAACCTCGATACAAAGACTGTAGCGACGCAGCGGTGACTGTCGCTGTCTGTTGCTATCAGAAGCAAGCGAGATTCTTGTCACTTGGCTCTAACAGGCGTCTCATAAACAATTTCTTCCATATGGCCCCCCAAAAAAATCAAGGACATTTAAATCTGGGGATCGCGGTGGCCAAGTAGCAGGGCCTCCTTTCAACCCACCTTGCCGAGAAATCAGCTCAGCTTTTCTTCCACTATCTTCAGCTACCCATACATAGAGAACATGCCAGTAAATTTTGATAAAGTGCATCAACCATAATATTAAAAAAACAGGAAAACTAAAGCGAAAGTCTCGAAGACGAAGATTAAAGAAAGTAGCATCTCGGGTAGTATGAATGTAGCTGCATGACATATCAGTCTTGTAGAAGAGAAGGTGGAAATATGGGCTACCATTTTGTTTTCCTCATACAGAGTAATTATTCATATACAATTTATCCAGTCTTAAAGGTCAATAGTTGCAATAGATATTTGCATATAATTACTTTTTGAAAGTAAGACGAACTGGTCCTCTACAGGTACTAGGGTCTAAATATGGGCTACCACAAAAATTTGAAAATAAAATTGGAAAAAAACAAAGAAACATAAGTAGGAAACCTGTGTCACATCAATGGCAATATTCTGTAACAAATAACGCAAATCGCGATAATGAAAAAACGGGACGTGTTAATGTGCTGGTAATATGGGCTGCGTATCCCATATTTGATACATAGCGGTAACCCATATTGGCTGTGGTTAGGCAGGAGTGGAACAAAATCCTAAGGGAGGCCAAGGCTAGACTACAAGGGCCGTAGTGCCAAGCAAGAAGAAGAAGAATGTAGCCCATATTAGCAGCATCGACTCATGAAGGTTTCTAAGATTATGTATGGCAATTGTTGTCCTAAATAAATATTACTCTTATGCCATGTGATAGAGCTATTCTCCATCAGTGCGACACATCGAGCGTGATTTCTAAACACGAAATATATTTCTTTCAATAATATTGAAACTACATACCTGCAAAAACTTTGAAATTGATGAAAAACACAAAGGACACACCATATCCACGCCATAAAGGCAACTGGTTTGTCTCTTTGTGCACGCAGACTGATGGACACGAGATGTACTTTTAGAGCTTTTTCCCTAGGTAACAACACCATATACAGGGTGTTTCAAAAAGATAGGGCATAATTTCAGGTATGTATTCCTCATATGTAGACAATACAAAAAGTTCATTACAACATTTGTCCGGAAATGCTTGATTTACGAGTTATACCCTTCAAAATAGTGATATTCACCGACCGGAACGTTTTTCTTCCCGCAGGTAGTTGCCTTTACAGCAGATGTTCTAAATGTCCACCTTATGTTTGAATAAAGGCCTCACATCGATGTCTCATGGCCCTGCGAAAACGATCCCAAATTCCAGGAATATTGTGTATTTCCTCACAACCTGCCACAATTCGATTCCGAAGAGATTCCTTGTCAGGCACCGGAGACGAATACCAATGATTTTAAATGGCCCCACAAGTATAAATCGATAGATTTCAAATCAGGTGAGCGTGGAGGCCAAGCAACTGGACCACCTCTACCTATCCATCGATCAGGACACCTCTTCTGGTACAAACGACGAGCCAGCGCAGCATTTCCGTCCGCCTTATCGTACAAGAAGTGCACTTCTGCCAGCTCCTGAGTGCATGTCACACAGTATAACACCAAACACAACACTCAATGTACCCTTCACCTCGGAATTAAATGTGAGAGTGTCCTCTGTTAATATCTTCTGTAACGGCACCTACCTGCGGGAAGAAAAACGTTCCGGTGAATGTCACTGTTTCGAAGGCCATAACTCGGAAACCAAGCATTTCCGGATACATGTTGTAATGAACTTTTTGTATTGTCTGCATATGTGGAATACATACCTGAAATTATGCCCTCTATTTTGAAACACCCTGTATAGTAAAAAACGAGGTAGCCCATATCACCACTCCTAGCCCATATTTCCACCTTCTCCTCTACTCTGTTCAGAACCCAATCACCGTGAAAGTGTGATAATCTTTTATGTCCAGGGTTCTTTTCCCAACATCGGCTGTATGACAGATTTGTAGTTTAAACAGATACTTTGTAATTCCCAGTTGTGTGTCTATGTTCTTAGTTTTTATCATTCTTAAAAATAACCGTCCTTGTTCCGATTCGAAACTGCATATATCGGATATAGGCCTAACCACCGGAAATGATATAATAAACTAATACATTAAAAATCCATATAATATTCAAAATCCAGCTCATCAAATGAAGAAGAAAAATACATCAATATTGCAGCCGTCATCCCCATGTACATATCATGTGTAATAACAGAACAGGAATGGATTGTAATTTGTTGATTGAAATGGGAATTCTATGATTAGTGGAAATATTTTCACCGAAGAAAACGGACATCAAACGTTACTGCCATGGCAACTACTACTGCTATTACCAGTGCTATTAGTACTATTTCTACTACCACTGCTCCTCCGGCTACTACCATTATTACCAAAGCTCGGAACTTGGGAAGGCTAAGCGACCAGATTCCAATGTCAACAAACTCCCTCTTTCAGTACGGAGATACTGTCAGGTCTGCTATAAAAGTAGTTTGTGGCTGGAACAACATATTGATAGTAGATTATGGTAGATTGAAACACGTAATTTTATAGCATAGATATAATAAAAATGTTGTTGTTGTTGTTGTCTAGTGCCTTGCATTTGGCAGTCGTGCTTTCCAATACTTTTGAACTATAGTTCCTTCTGATCTTAATGCTTCACAGGTCTTCAAGTGATCTTCATTCATTTCTGCTGGATCATTACACAGGACACATATTGGTGAAGCTGATATACCTATTCTGTAGAGATGACTTGCTAGACAGTCATGATTTGTCAATAGTCTGAAGGCAGCAACTGCTGTTTTCCTTGGTCTCTGGGGGATTATATCTGGGTTGGAAAGTAGTGTAATCCATTTTTTGTCTTTAGCATTTGATTCTATTTCTTGTAGGTATGAATGAGAAAATTTTGTAGTGATCAAGCGTTTTATTGAGGAATATGAGAAATTAAATTTAGGCTTTTGTTTTATTGTTGTGCCTTTCTTTGCAAGTGTGTCTGCGGTTTCATTCCCCATGACTCCACAGTGTGCTGGAATCCATTGGAGATGGACAATCTTATTAACTTTTCCGAAGGACCCGTTGACCAACGACAGGTGCGGTCCCCCTTGCATAATGGGGGTTTACTTCGGGTGATGTAACTGCCACATTGTAAAAACTGGTGCCCGTTAAGAAAACAGTTACATGAAAGCCACAACATACATGAGTATGAGTCCTAAAGATATAATAAAAATAAATATGAGAAATGTATCAAATTTACTGTTTTGCTCTGTGAATTTTATTACTGTGTATGACTGCGTACATTCTAAGATTTCCTAACCCAAAATTTCTTCGCCTATTAGTTAAACATTATCTAAAACGAGAAAAACTTATTTCCACGTCACATGAATTGACGGGGGCAAACTTAAAATACTGAATGTTTTCACTGCCACTGTTTTCGTTCGATTTTGAGCAGTTGCTAGCTGGTGTCGTATCTGAGAAAGATAAGAATATCCTAAATTTTTCTCAAACATAATTTTTAACTTGTCTTGTCACTTCTAGGGTAGGTTCCTCTGCTACTTGATCCATGGCTATGGACAAATTTTCCACCAATTTAAGGGACTGCAATGTCTTTCGATGAATGCCCGTTTCCAGCCTCTAGTCTGTGTGTGGCACAACTTATAAAATATAAGCTCTCCATTCGAAGAAAATAATGTATCTCCTCCGAATTCCTCCACGAAATTCTGTACCTAAAATTTAAAAAATTTATTTTCAAACTTGTATAAAACTCATTCGAATAACACGTATTTTCTAATTCCTCAAACAGACCGTTTACCTGTGATACTCCGAATGTCATTGGCTTCGATATGACTCAGTTTCCTCGTCTTACATCTTGTCATTCGATGTGACCACTTTTTTAGCACATACGACTGTCCCTGAGCACTTGCAGCATGAGCTGTGTGTATGTTGTACCTGTAACCTTACTCGTGCACACGACACACAAGTCTCCATGTTGTAATTATTTTAATTATTACTACTGCACTACGACACACAAGTCTCCACCACTACTACAAGCTTTAATTATTTTAATTGTTACTATTGCTAATATTACTATTGTCACTACTACTATTGCTACTATCACTGCTCCCCTATTACTACTACTGCTATTACTACTGCTACTGATACTATTGCTGCTGCTACTACTACCACTACTACTACTACTACTATTACTACTACTACTATTACTACTACTACTATTACTACTACTACTAACTTACTACTACTATTACTACTACTATTACTACTACTACTATTACTACTACTACTAACTACTACTACTATTACTACTACTATTACTACTACTACTATTACTACTACTACTAACTACTACTACTACTAACTACTATTACTACTATTACTACTACTATTACTACTACTACTACTACTACTATTACTACTACTACTACTACTACTACTACTATTACTACTACTACTATTACTACTACTACTAACTTACTATTACTACTACTACTATTACTACTACTACTACTACTACTATTACTACTACTACTACTACTTACTACTACTACTATTACTACTACTACTATTACTACTACTTACTATTACTACTACTATTACTATTACTACTACTAACTTACTATTACTACTATTACTACTACTATTACTACTACTATTACTACTACTACTATTACTACTACTATTACTATTACTACTACTACTATTACTACTACTACTACTACTATTACTACTACTACTACTACTACTATTACTACTATTACTACTACTAACTTACTATTACTACTACTACTAACTTACTACTACTACTACTACTACTTACTACTACTACTACTACTATACTACTACTTACTACTACTACTACTACTACTACTTACTACTACTTACTATACTACTACTACTACTACTACTACTACTACTACTAACTTACTATTACTACTACTACTATTACTACTACTACTTACTTACTACTTACTACTACTAACTTACTACTACTATTACTACTACTACTATTACTTACTACTTACTACTACTACTACTACTACTACTTACTATTACTACTACTATACTACTACTACTATTACTACTACTACTATTACTACTACTACTACTACTACTACTATTACTACTTACTAACTTACTACTACTACTATTACTACTACTATTACTACTACTACTACTACTTACTACTACTACTACTACTAACTACTATTACTACTACTACTACTATTACTATACTATTACTACTACTACTACTACTAACTTACTATTACTACTACTACTACTACTACTACTATTACTATTACTACTACTACTTACTACTACTTTACTACTACTATTACTACTACTACTACTATTACTACTACTACTACTACTACTAACTTAACTACTACTACTACTACTACTACTATTATTACTACTACTACTATTACTACTACTACTATTACTATTACTACTACTACTAACTTACTACTACTACTACTACTACTACTACTACTATACTAACTTACTATTACTACTACTACTAACTTACTATTACTACTACTACTACTACTATTACTACTACTACTACTAACTTACTATTACTACTATTACTACTACTACTACTACTATTACTACTATTACTACTACTACTACTAACTTACTATTACTACTACTACTACTATTACTACTACTACCTTACTATTAATACTATTACTACTACTACTACTACTTTACTACTACTACTACTATTACTACTACTACTACTAACTTACTATTACTACTACTACTATTACTACTACTACTTCTTCTACTACAACTACTACTACTACTACTAACCCTTTTTAATTTGAACATCAGAAACGAGTATGTGTTACGCTGAGAGTGAGAACAGGTTAAAGTCTGGTTTTGTCCGCTTCTCCTTCTCAACAAAAGTGAAAACCTAAAAATTGATAATATTCAGAGCTGTTTAGTTCTCTTTGTATGTTGTATGAAGTATTTGACTACCATTTCACATCAATAGATGGAGTAAGAGCTATAGTTGAGTTTCGCATTAAAATCTCAATTTCACAAAAAAAAAAAAAAAAAAGTCTTTCTCCACTTATAATTCTCAGGTCTTCAATTTATAATGTTAAGATGCCATAAAATGTATTCGACTCGTGGATAGTCTTATTATGACACTCGTGAAAATTGTCACACTCACTACACTGCGACAAACATTCACTCGAGCAATAATCATCAAGATTATCCACTTGTTACATAAATAACTATTTCTGAAGTGGAAGAAATTCAGTGTTTTACATCTACAAATTTAATTTTTTCTAAACATTATAGGAAGAGAGAGAGAGAAAAAAGAATATTTCCAAAATGTTACTTCTTTAAGCTGTGTACCCCCTTAAGGAACCGTAGCATTTGTCTCTTCTTGTCGTCGTCGAGAAGTCTTGCATGTTGTCTTGAGCCTTTGACTCGGGTCTTTTCGAAACCCAGCGCTAATGGACGCGAGTGAGTTTAAGTATTTCAGTGAATACGGATTGTATCTGCCCATATGGGGGCGAGAGTACATGCATGAGGGTTGGCACCCCTCTCTCGCTGGCCCGAGGAGGAACATTAATTAGCCCTTGATACATGCCCGGGGTTTCCTGAAAGTTTACCAGTTAATTAGAGCCCCAACCCTCTCCCACCCCCGCCCTGTCCGCTAACTCGGCTGGATGTAAATGCGACACAGTTCGGGGAGAGAGAGAGCCAGAGAGAGTAAAAGAGAGAGATTAACTAGCTTGAAACAAAGGAGAACTGCCCAGCCAAGTTGATATTCGGGGAGCTGATGTAGATCTCGCGATCATGATCGAGATCCTTGCTGTTTCCGACTCGTTGTGATCGTTGGACTCTGATAACGAAATCCAAAGTCGGAGTAGTCTGCGGCACAAATTAATTTTGGTAAAAGTTGAGAAATTGTTAACGTATGTATGCTGCAGCAGCTCTTTTTTTTCTCTCCCTACACTTCCTCTCTTAAAGTTCTGTAGGGAAATTTAATATGTTATGGTTGGTGGTTGTTGTATACGATTACATGTGGACTTGAGTGGACATTTCTGTTGTACACGTGCAGGGCGAAACAGATCTAAGCCTTTTGAAGTCGTATTATAAATTAGGCATCGGATTTTAGATAAAAACCTGACATCAATCATGTAACACCGTCATAGAACTGTTGTTTTGGAATCCACTTAATGAAAGAAGACTATTCAACTCCCTATTCTTACTATTTAAAATCATCCACACCTCCACATCTTTTTACCTAGCATCTCGTCTTGTTTATCTTTCACTACCTCGAACCCGGAACATATACACTGGCGTTCAAAAATATCTGACCTACAATATTCTTTGTTTTTCTATGACTATTACAGTCTTACTACGTCATACTACTTTTGACCAATAAAACGGTACGAAAGGACGTATTTCAACCAATCATGGCTGCTTATCGCACAATTTAATCGCGTCCCTAGCATTTGTTTACTTTTATCGCGTCCCTAGCATTTGTTTAATTTTATCGTGTCCCTAGCATTTGTTTCTTTGTTTGCCAACATTTGAAACTGCGCTGGTCTGGACGTCAAAAATATATATAAAATTACAAACCACTCCAATCGATGCACAGCAGTTTCAAATATGACTCGCATTGGCATTCAAGAACAAGAATTAATAAAAATCACTGATCATACCTATGCATCTTCTGAAATCCGATTTACAAATAAATGAAGAGCACCATTCGGAAATCCTGAATAAGTTGAATACCATGTAGGCCTAAATCAACGAGTTCCACGTCTATTATGCACACATCCAATATAACATCAATTGAACCACCAACCACATTCAAATTTGAAAATTGTACATTCAATAATTATTCCTTTTAAAATTATTCATGTTTATTTTTATGTCATCGTCGTTAATTAAAACTTTTCTAACACTTGTGTATATTAGTTAGGTTATGTTATAGCTTCTGCTCTGAGAGGATAAAAAGAACTTCTGCTATATGATATTATGGATAGTCACGTTTAAGAGATTGTTTAATATTAAGATTTATTGAATAGTAATCATTACAGTGTCTGTATAAAGACACTACTGCCATCTAGCATGCATCTAGCGTAATATTTGTAATGTTGAGATGGTACAATAATACATTTGAAGACAGTTGTATTTTCGTAAGTCAATTAATATTTTATTTATTGGAGTACTTCGTTACTTCTAATTTTTATATACTTTCTTCTAATCGTGTAATAGTCAATTAAATCCCACTCGAGTTTTGATTTTCTCTAGATAAATCAAAACGTCTAGTGAGATTACTGTTGATAAATTATCTAGCTTTAATTAGTCAGGTAATCTTTTCGTACTTTGATTTTTATTGTAATTGTAAAAGGTAAAAAGGTAAATGTATCCCCGTAACATGCCATGAAGGCACTTGGGGGGCATGGAGGTAGAGCCCCATGCTTTCCATGACCTCGGCACTAGAATGAGGTGGTGTGGTCGACACCACTCTCTGACCGTCTTTTACCCCCGGGAAAGACCCGGTACTCAATTTTATAGGAGGCTGAGTGAACCTCGGGGCCGTTCTAAAAGTTTGGCAACGAGAAAAATCCTGTCACCACCTGGGATCGAACCCCGGACCTTTCAGTCCGTAGCCAGCTGCTCTACCAACTGAGCTACCCGGCCTCGGTTTATTGTAATTGTACTAATTGTAATTTTATTTGTAATTGTAATTGTAAATTTAATACTATTTGTAATTTTATTGTTCATATTATAGTTGTAATCTCCTGGTACAGGGGCGGAGAAGGCCTGACGGCCTTATCTCTACCAGGTTAAATAAATAAATACTAATACTAAATAAATACAATATTCTGATCGTGTAAGCGAACTTTCTAACCACGGGATAAGTCAAAACCAAAGATATTACAAATTGACAAACTTTGAAATAGTTCCGCTAGTTGTGGATAGATGTCACTATTATTGGGATGGCTGAAAAAGTGTTAAGGAAAATGGTGATGTAGATTAAGTTAAAATTCTTCTCATAAGAGACAGTTAGAAGCAAAGGGGTGTAAGTGACTTTTCTAAAAAAAATGATTTAAGGACATCCAGGGTAAACTAAAGCATTTAAAATGTTGGTGGTAAAGAGATATATCTTTTAACCGCATCTACATCAACATTTAAAATTAAAACTTCACGGGATTTACGAAAGCTTAGTAACTTTTAATCACATTTTCTAGAAAATAATGTAAGTGCAGTTATTGACAGTATCGGCTATTTTCCGTTGAACTTAGTGCTTTTTACAATAATTTGAATGCTATAACGCAGATATATTTATGTACCATTGGCGACACCGACTGTAATGTTTGCCATCTATTCATAGATGTAATAACTAAAGAAGCCACACTTACACGAACAAATTATCGAACACTATCGATTAGTAGGGGTCAGATAGCTTTGAACACCAAAGTACACTTACGTTCACTGACCCTACTAATCGATTGTGAACGATAATTTGTTGTTGTAAGTGTGGCTTCTGCAGTTGTTATTCATATGAATAGATGGCGAAGATAATAGCCACTGTTGCCAACAGTAGGTAAATATACCTGTGTTATAGAATTCAATTTTTAATCCTACTCTAGTGATTGTAAAATAACACTGAATTTGGCTGGAATCCGCTGATATTGTCTATTAGAAGAACAATTATGCTTAATGTACATTGATAATTCTTCCTGACACTTTTTAACGGATCCCAATAATGGTGCCACCTATTGAGAACTAGCGGAACTCTTTCAAAGTTTGTCAATTTTTCATATCTTTGGTTCTGACTTATCCCGTGATTGGAAACTTTGCTTACATGATCATAAAATCATAGGTCGGATACCTTTGAACGTCAGTGTACCTTCCTTCTGTTCCTTTGTACAGAACATCCTCTTACTCATCATCTTTCAGCATATCGATTCCACGCCTCTGGAATTCTCTCTCTGACCATGTTAGAGACTGTCGGACAATATCAAAACTCAAATTGAAATTAAAGATCAAATTCTAGTTCAGGCCTAGGAGTTAATACCTCAATTGAGGTACTTCAGACTACCCCTTAACTCCGTACTTCACACTCCCGGCAGAAAGTTTTATGTTGGCGCGCTGTGGATCGGGTTTCGACGTAGCTCAGGTGATAAGAGCACTCAGCGCGCCAAACTGTGCCAGAACGAATTTTTCTCCATTAATAAGTACTGGATAGAATTGTAAACGGGAGAAACGTATGAAGCAGAAGAAAATATCAGACGATAGACAACATTACGATACATGTCATATGCGGAGACTAAGGCCCGATTGTATAAACTATTTAATCTTAGATCAGAGGTTAAATTGATCCTTGTTTCAGCTGAACTTGGAATTTTGTGTTGTATAAAGTCTAATCTGAGATTAATTTGTCTCAAACTAAAGTCAACTTTGACTGAAGAAATTTCTCCGATTAAGTTAGATGATCCAAGTTCAGTTATTTCTTTTCTGTTTGAAATATACGAGTGACAGATTGCGCAAATAAAATATCCATTATTATTAATATTAATAGATATGATAGGTACATTTATATATATTTCTTTCAATTTCTTGCCTTAATACACAAACAATCTTATATTTTATAAGGCTCTATCGTGTTCAGCAGTATCAAATAACATAACCTATAATTATATTATGTTTATAACAACCATTAATTATTAATGGATGTGATAGGTACATTAATACATTTTCAATTAACTGTATTACTAAACCAAAATTGTTGTTTTATAAAGCTTTATTATGTTTAGCAGTATCAAACACCATAACATGATAACAACTCGGAGAACAGTCAACCTTCTTCTTATTGTCCACCATTATTTACATTGCACAAAAAACCAGTCTCTCCAACAGAGTATACGGAAAGTCGCCAAAAAGTAGTTGTAAAGTCGCTAGATTTCTCATTATCAACAAAGAAAGATTAAATTTTGTCACTATGGGGTGCTAAAAAGGTCACTAAATCCCTATTTAAGCAATATAAAAGTTAAAAGAAATTGTTGTTGAAAAAGAGTTAAAGTCGCTAGATTGGCAACACTGAACAAACCTGTATAACATGGTCCGCGCATCACGTATTTGACCTGTTTATGCGATGTTGCCAGATCCTTTTCACGTGAACTTAGATTGCATTTGAACCAATGTAATTTGATCGCAGAAAAGTTTTATACAATAGAAGAAGTGTCTGAACTCGGTTCACTTTTCGATCTACGATCAAAGTTGATCTATAGTCAGGGAGTTTTATACAATTGGGCCTAAGAGGAATGGTGGGTTTGCAGTGAAAGACGTTCCCTTGAGTAGAACACTATGAAGGAATGAATAACGAATAACCTTTCAATTATATATTATTATGATGTACCGAAGTACGTATGATATTTACGTGCAGAAATTCTGCGTCATCATATGATGAAGGATGAGTGGAACAGAGAAAAATTCTCTCCGGCACCGGGATTTGAACCCGGGTTTTTAGCTCTGCGTGCTGACGCTCTATCCACTAAGCCACACCGGATCCCCTATTACTTATTTTCATTGACTTCGCTGCTCACTCCGTCGGATCCCGGCCATTTAGTCACTCATAACGAGTGTATCTCTGTACATGTATGTACAGTGTGCCACTGTCATACATCTATGACGCCGTGCATGAGGGTAGGCCACTAGAGGGAACCCAAGAGGTGGAACTTGAACTGAGAGGATTCAATCCGACATCGGGATGAGGATCCGGTGTGGATAGAGCGTCAGCACGTAGAGCTGAAAACCTGTGTTCAAATCCCGGTGCCGGAGAGAATTTTTCTCTGTTCCACTCATCCTTCATCTTTCAATTATATGTAGAAATTTTTTAGTGAAATACCGTCGATCGTTACGTACCTTTATGGAGGACAGCAATTTATTACATATTACGCAGTGCTTATTTTAGTCTTTGTAAGCAACAAAATAATTCACATCCCATTCTAGTCTCCTTTGTTCCACTTTCGGTATGGAGAAATATTCCTCCTTTGATACCGACGGTCGAACTCGTGTGCCCTCGGTTTATAGCTGAAGACGCTTCCCTGAAGGAAAACATGAGCAGATGAAGGATAAAATATATTACTTATTTCCATTGACTTCTCTGCTACGAATTCAAACCGATCCGAAATTCTTACGGATCCTGTGAAACTTGATTGCTAGCGACGCTTCCATTTGAAAATTAAAGAAGCAGAGAATCTGATAAAGTGGACGTCTTCCAGGAACCAATCAATTATCGAACTCAGAGTCTCTTACTAGACGAGCACTTAGGGTAATTTGACAGGTCAGGTGTGGCCTGAATACCACTTTAAAAAAGAGGGGGGAACAATCGTAATGGCCCCTCGTTCATAGCTCCATCTATTAATTAGATAAGATGCGACCGACTTTTCTTTCTTTTTTTTTTTTTTTTCGTTGTTGTTGCAATGTCTTCACCTTTACCTCTTCTCAATGTCAGAAGTTCTTCCAATTTACTCTCAGTTTCAATAAAAAAAAAAAAGGAAGAGGGAGTCCCCTGCTCCATTTAATTTACAGTCACCTAATGCATTAATACTCTAAAATACTTTCTTTCTCTATCTCGCTCTGTCTCTTGTCTAATTTGATAACATTCGTAATTAATCACGTTTTCACCTCATCGCTAATGGACGCTTCCGAAAATGTTCATTTCGCCTAATGTTCAATTAACCTAATTGAACATTTGCATTCGCCTCCTCCTCTCTGTCTCTCTCTGTACGTATATATATAACTCCGTGACGCTTTTGTCTGCCAGGAATGTCTGCTTACTCTACATAATTGCCTACGCAGGTTCAAGAGCGAGTAATACCTCCTAAAAAAAAAAAAAAAGACTGTCGCCTCTCTAAGTTGCCTCTGTTTTCTTCCTGTTTGTATAACTATGCTTCTTGACAGTCCTTCTGTTCATTCAGATTAATTTGGGTTATGATTTGTGTAGGAACAAGTCTTGTATTTTTATCTGTTACGATTCAATTCCCTTAAAAGCAGGCAATGCCATCGCGGGAGTCCTGCTTCTCAGATACGTCCCGTAAAGTAACGTTTACCATCTAATTTATGCCAATAGCACGAACATACGGGAGTTTTAATACGAGATTGGAAAATGTTTTGCATTTTCGAAGTATGCAGGTTTTCTAGGCGATTGCGGGCCCAAACATGACGTGACACGACGAGGTTTCTATGGCAACATATGTTCATTTGTGCGAGATCGTGCGTATTTGCTTGGTTTCCGCACAAAAGCAATCCGTGGTAAGTCTAAAATTCCACAATCAGTATTCCCAACCTAACACACATAACAATTTCCCTCTTCATACCGCTTAAGCGCGACATTCATTTTACTGCTTTAGGCTTTTAACATATTATTTTTAGAGACGTTCAATATAGTAATAATTATAAATTGGAAACTTACCACTGCAATTTCACCTAAATTCCACTGTTAATCATTGTTTTTAAATATTTGCAAAAATTAAGTAAAAACTACAACTCCACTAAAGTTACTGCATTCGTGATGCATGTAACATTAAGGAAGCCGTTTGTTTTAAGTTCGTAAGGGTGTTCGAGAATAAGGTTCTTAGGAAGATATTTGGGGCTAAGAGGGATGAAGTTACAGGAGAATGGAAAAAGTTACACAACACATTGTATACTTCACCTGACATAATTAGGAACATTAAATCCAGACGTTTGAGATGGGCAGGGCATGTAGCACGTATGGGCGAATCCGGAAATGCATATAGAGTGTTAGCTGGGAGGCCGGAGAGAGAAAGACCTTTAGGGATGCCGAGACGTTGATGGGAGGATAATATTAAAATGAATTTGAGGGAAGTGGGGTATGATGATAGAGACTGGATTAATCTTGCACAGGATACAGACGATAGCGGGCTTATGTGAGGGCGGCAATGAACCTGCGGGTTCCTTAAAAGCCATTTGTAAGTAAGTAACGAAGTTGTTTTCTTATAGCCTGCATACAAGGCCACCCACCGATGACCTGTCAAGCCACACGATTCCTCGTTCCTTGCCCTCCATTCTGCTCCTTGCACTTTGACACCAACTGTACAGTCTTGAGCGGAAAGCGTCTGAGTTGTTTTTGTTGGTACGCAGACAGAAGAGCGTCGATGGCATAAGTGGCGTCGACATGGCGGCGTCGATTCTCGTCTTTACAATAAAATTCATCAATTTTTTTTCTTTTACTTTGGTTTGAAATTGTTCGTAATACTTTCTTTGACAATTTTCTTATTATGTAAATAAGGTGGGAAAACCTTCCTCTCCCCGGGCACAAGCACACAGGTCAGGGTTCTACGCAGACATCCATTGTCACATGATGCTCCACTACTTCGCTGTTATTCCAGATGAGTTCGTAAACAAAGCTCGTCCGACTGTAATGTCTGTCTTGCTGCCGCAGTACGTCGGAACTCCTGGAATGAAATCCATAAAGCTGTTCAATCACATCTTACGTGAGCGCCTTTCGGTGAACTTTGTTTGTTAAAGTGTTTTGTGATAACTGATAAGTATGTGTGATGGATTACGCTATTCATAAAATAGTAGATAGGCATACAAATCCAGTGGACTTCCGTTCGATTTCAGAAAGGTAGATGGAAATTAATATTTCTTTCATTTGTTTGTTAGTAGCTTTCTTTATATTTTTCTGTGTTGTTTCAGGCGTGGTCTTCTGCACTACCGATCTCACGAGAAAGTAGCCTTTTATTTGTAAATACTTGCTATTAGTTAAAATTCTCACAAGAATACCAAAGAAACAGGCCACGTGAACCTATCCTCTTGGATATTTTATTTTTATTTATTTATTTAGAATATTAATGTGCAAAACAACAGCACAAGGCCAATTACAGTTTTGCACAGGTACAAGACGAAACAAAACAACAAATGATGATGAGAATGAATGATAGAAAATGGCAATGAGATGAAATACAATCAATATAATAGTAATTAAATAAAATGTATTACAAATGAATTAATGAAATCATATAAATTAAGACAGGAATCATATAATGAATATTGTAAAGTTATGCAAATGACGAGAATAGTATGATACATATCTAACAATGGCATAAATAATAAAACTGACATAAAACTCGAAAAGTATTACTACACATTAAATGGATCCAAGTTCAATCCATGCAAATTAGCATATTTAATACATCTGCAGACCGGAGACAGATTTAGAATTCTATTATAAAACATTTTATGAAATCTTAAACCCTTAGCAGGAATACGAAGACTGATATTGCTTATGAAAGATTCACAATCAATATCACCCTTAATGACTTTACAAAAAAATAAATAATCAAGATCCTGACGTCTGGTGAACAAACTACCGCAATTGAAATATCGCAATTAATCTCATAGTTATAATCGGAATTTGGTAAAAATCTATAAGAACACAAGGAAATAAATTTTCTTTGAATATTCTCCAATTTAGCCGAGTCAGTGGAAGTAATAGAGTTCCATACTACAGATGCATATTCAAGCTTGGATCTAACCAATGTATAGTATAAAATTAATAAAAACATAGGAGTAGAAAAGAGTAAGTTATAGATCTGATTAGACCAAGCATTCTTAATGAATGGGTATAAATATATTGCACATGATCATGGAAATATAATTTTGAATCAAGTAGAACACCAAGATCTCTAATACAATCTTTCTTAGTAATTACGACATTACTAAGAGAATAATTAAATTTTTGGGAAGTAGTTTTCCGTGAGAAGGAAATAACAAAAGTTTTGGATTGATTAATTTTCATTCCATTTTCATCAGACCATTGTAAAATTCAATTAATGTCATTTTGAAGAATTTGACAATCAGCCGAACTATTAATTTTACGAAAGATTTTGAGATCATCCGCAAATAAAAGGCAGCTAGAACTTATTCTTTTACTTATATCATTTATAAATAATAAAAATAGGAGAGGTCCCAATAATTAATAATAATAATAATAATAATAATAATACGATGGTGGTGACGATAATGATGATAGGGTACCGGTGTGTGCAGAATGTGGAAGAAAACATTTTGTGCATACACTGTAAAAATATCTCGCTTCTGGAATTCGTTACCTAATGCCATCAGGAACTGCCGGTCTTTATCACAATTCAAAATTAAATTAGAAAATTTTGTCTTATTTCATAATTTTAGGTATTGCTAGAACTGTTGATTCGTGTCTTTTACTCTAGATTAAAATTGCAAGTTTCTTGATTATGTTCATTAATTAGTTATGATATAATTAATTCTGTGTTGTTTGGGTAAAGGGAGATGTCATAAAAATGAGTTTGGAGATAAATTGAAATTAAACTTTGGAATCTTATTGCAAATAATTTTCTATTCAAATAAAACACATCAACTGCTAGTATTCTTTTGATTTTTGCATACTCACTTGTAGAATTTAACTTTTGTGTTCATCTAGGAAACAAAATTCCATCCGCACTAAAAGTGACTTACACCTCTCCACCCGAACACCACAAAATTATGATTCTTAACCACTCATCTAAAGTGTGTGTGACTGCAACCTGTGTATATTTTTGTGTGGCTTTACTTTTTATAGTGTGATTATTGTTTTTATTTCTATTATTGTGTTTGCATTTCTGGTGGTGTGGAAGAGAAGACCTGATAGCCTTAACTGCACCAGAATAAATAAATAAATAAAGTAAATAAAACTTTAAACTTTGAATTCCATATATTTTTTTCAACACTACAAACAGGACACTCCACCTTGCTAAGATATTCTGTTATTAATAATATCACATTTAAAAATTTTGTACACTCAACGGGGAGCTACACCATTAGCCTGCAAAAATTTAGTGAAATTCATTTTGTTATATCTCAGTTACTATGAAAGGTAAATAAACAACACCTATTATGCTTAATATGTATACTTTAGAAAACAGTATTCAGAATATAAAATAACTAATAATTATCTGTAATAGTCCATTACGATACAAGGTTGGGAAGTGCGTTTACAAAATCGAGGAAATATTTGAAAATCGACCAGAGCGAGTTTTTCCGTTTCTGAGATTTTGTAATGCACTTCACAAACGTGTATTGTACAACATTTTTTGTACGATTATATTTCTAAAATTGCAAATACAATATATTTTGCATTGAAAATTTAGAGCAGTACTGTTCCAAGGCCTTCGTAAAACTGCACTGAAATGGTAACTAAGTAACAATAAGTACACTGTAATGGATCTATTTCAGTATTCTATAATTTTATGTTATGAAAAATGGTTTTCCTAGCAACAAGTTTCTGTGTGGGAATTCTAACTTTCAAGGCCTAACAAGAATAGCTGTAAATATATCAGAAAAAACACTATCGTGCAAAAAAAAATACAGTAATATCAAATTTGCATAATTATTTTTACAACCGTAAAGCATTTACATAATAAAATGTATAATGAATTAAGTATCTGCATGATTCTTTGACTGGAATTTTTAAAGACCTACATCAATAATGTGGTCTAGGATGTTTTAACTATTCCTTCAAGAAATATTTTTTTATTAATCGTTACTTTCAGTATTAAATTTTCTAAAATTTTTTGATTAAGAAAAAACATTTCCTGAAGGAATAGGCAAAAGGCCCTATCTGATGTTGTTGATGTAGGTCTTTAGAAAATTTCAGTAAAAATCATGAAGATATTTAATTAATTGTAGATTTTATTCTGTAAATGCTTTGCGGTAGTAAAATAATTAAGTAAATTTGATATTATTTATACAGGTAATTATTAGAAATTTCTAATATTCTGAATAACGTTTTGTAAAATGTAATGTATGTATATTAAGCGCGTTGTTCTTTTAGCTTTTACAGCAGCTGAGCTATAAAAGAAATGAATTTCACTAAATTTTTGGAGGCCAATGGTCTACCTCCCCACTTAAGTAATTCACATTCCCATCTTGTGCTTCCTTTATTGTACATATTTAGGAATGATTTTAACAATCGTGTCATATTCTTTGAATATTTTCAATCACACATTTAGTAGTGTTGTATTCCTTGAATATTTTCAATCACACATTTAGTAGTGTTGTATTCCTTGAATATTTTCAATCACACATTTAGTAGTGTTGTATTCCTTTAATATTTTCAATCACACATTTAGTAGTGTTGTATTCCTTGAATATTTTCAATCACACATTTAGTAGTGTTGTATTCCTTGAATATTTTCAATCACACATTTAGTAGTGTTGTATTCCTTGAATATTTTCAATCACACATTTAGTAGTGTTGTATTCCTTGAATATTTTCAATCACACATTTAGTAGTGTTGTATTCCTTGAATATTTTCAATCACACATTTAGTAGTGTTGTATTCCTTGAATATTTTCAATCACACATTTAGTAGTGTCATATTCCTTGAATATTTTCAATCACACATTTAGTAGTGTTGTATTCCTTGAATATTTTCAATCACACATTTAGTAGTGTCATATTCCTTGAATATTTTCAATCACACATTTAGTAGTGTTGTATTCCTTGAATATTTTCAATCACACATTTAGTAGTGTCATATTCCTTGAATATTTTCAATCACACATTTAGTAGTGTTGTATTCCTTGAATATTTTCAATCACACATTTAGTAGTGTTGTATTCCTTGAATATTTTCAATCACACATTTAGTAGTGTTGTATTCCTTGAATATTTTCAATCACACATTTAGTAGTGTTGTATTCCTTGAATATTTTCAATCACACATTTAGTAGTGTCATATTCCTTGAATATTTTCAATCACACATTTAGTAGTGTTGTATTCCTTGAATATTTTCAATCACACATTTAGTAGTGTTGTATTCCTTGAATATTTTCAATCACACATTTAGTAGTGTTGTATTCCTTTAATATTTTCAATCACACATTTAGTAGTGTTGTATTCCTTGAATATTTTCAATCACACATTTAGTAGTGTTGTATTCCTTGAATATTTTCAATCACACATTTAGTAGTGTCGTATTCCTTGAATATTTTCAATCACACATTTAGTAGTGTTGTATTCCTTGAATATTTTCAATCACACATTTAGTAGTGTTGTATTCCTTGAATATTTTCAATCACACATTTAGTAGTGTTGTATTCCTTGAATATTTTCAATCACACATTTAGTAGTGTCATATTCCTTGAATATTTTCAATCACACATTTAGTAGTGTTGTATTCCTTGAATATTTTCAATCACACATTTAGTAGTGTCATATTCCTTGAATATTTTCAATCACACATTTAGTAGTGTTGTATTCCTTGAATATTTTCAATCACACATTTAGTAGTGTCATATTCCTTGAATGTTTTCAATCACACATTTAACAAATTATTTGAACAAAATTGTGTCATATTACTTTTATGTTCTTAATCATGCACATTTACAAAAGATTTTTATAATCGTGTCCTGTGACTTGCATGTAAATGATTTTTGTCGCATATTACTCGATTGAGTTTTAAATCACATATTTAGACATTATTTTAAGAAACGTTTCGTATTACTTGATGTCTGATGTAGAAAACCTTGAAGCAAATTAAATAAAGAATATAGCGAGATTGACGGTGTGTGCGCTACTGGTACGTAACGTATATTGATTTTTACCAGTAATAACTTACGTATTTATTTGCGCGTCTTTCCCGGATAAATTTACTAGTATAAGCTACAGTAGCGTGCAAATTAATCCGAACAACGTAATTACTTATGCAAAAACACTCAAACGGGATAAAAAAAAAGGATCTAAGACATACCTCAGTAATCTATGTGGCCTCCTTGTTCCTAATAACAGCTCTGAGACGATTTGGCATGGATTCCACTAATTTCCCACAAATATTCTTCATTTCTTCATCGCGAAACCATACACCAATGAGGGCAGAAATCATCTTCGCCTTTGTAGAACAATCCATTTTTGCATTCTTCTTTTGCAAATTGACCGCAAGTTCTCAATGAGGTTGATGTCGGGTGAGTTGCCTGGCCAGGGGAGTACCTGAATATTCTTCTTGTTGAAGAATTTTGTAGTTTTTCGAGACGTATGGCATGGTGCCAGGTCTTGTTGGAACACACCTCTGCCATCCGGAAATGATTTTTGCAGCTGGGGTACGATTCTGGTTTCCAATAAGTGAATATATTTGTCAGAATTCATCATTTCCTTGATAAGTATTAATGCTCCAGGCCCTTCATGTGTAAAACAACCCCAAAACATTACTGTTGGAGATGAGCTGCTGTTACTTTTTCGGATCCTTTCCGTACGTAAGAAACACGGTGGCTGTGGACCTCGAAATGAGACTCATCGGAAAAAAGTACATTCTTCCAGTCATTCACTGTCCAGTGTTGATGTAATTTTGCCCACATTAAGCGTTTTTGCACATAACAGGGGTTAGCAGTTGCTTCTTAATAGGCTTACGAGCCCTTCGTCTAGCTTCCAAAGCCTACGCCGCACTGTTGTGACGTGAATATTCGCCCCAGTGGTAGCCATTAACTCGCGGGTTAAGTCGACAGCAGTTAGTCTAGGATTTAATTTACTTTTCCTGACAATTAAACGATCATCTGCAGGTGAAATCTTACTTTTCCGGCCACAGTTTCCTTTTTTCTGGGGTGTGATGGATCCAGTCTCCCTGTATCGTTTTATGATCGAATTAACAGTAGCCAAACCGATGTGACATTCTGCAGCAATTTGCCTCCGTGTCATAGAAGAATGCTCTGCTAAGTTATAATTTTAGACCGTTTTCGTGGAGTTGTATCCATTTGTGAAGACGACAGAATGTACACAGGATTGCAGTATTAAGTCTTCAACACAACTGAAATGCTTATAAGTACAAAACAACAGGCAAAATGTCACATATTATAAAAAAATAACGACAGACCTTCAACAATGGAATTACACGTACTACAGATGTCAATTAAAGCGGTATGAGCAGCTGTGAGGCCAACAATGACAGAAAATGTAAAAATATGTCGTGTTCGGATTAATTTGCACGCTACTGTATACTGAATATGAAAAAAAAAAACTGTCTAATAATTTAGGAGGATAAGCTGTACAAAGACAGACAATAACATAGACGGACGGACGGCATGTCTTAATTCTTTTCCTGCCGTGAAGTTTTCTGAAGGCGTATACAGAGGTGTGAAAATTATTAGAATAATCTTAATTTTAAAGGTTTTTAATAGTTCCTTCACAAATATTAATTGAATTGTTGAATATTGGTATATAATATTACTATACTGATGTAGGATATATTTACTACTAACAATGCCGGAAAACATTGTTGTACATTGGTATTTTTCTTATTTTACAATTGTTATGGGAATTCAGAAATTATTATATTATGTTGGCGGAATTGGAAACGTCAAAAATTAATTAAGAAATGCTTTAAACAAATTGTTCTTTGCGTTTACATTGTTGTGAAGGTTCAAATGAACGTATACATCTGTTTTGTGCATATAATTTTTTATGTTTCCAATTCCGCCAACATAATATAATAATTTCTGAATTCCCATAACAATTGTAAAATAAGAAAATACCAATGTACAACAATGATTTCCGGCATTGTTAGTAGTAAATATATCCTACATCAGTATAGTAATATATACCAATATCCATCAATTCAATTAATATTTGTGAAGGAACTATTAAAAAACCTTTAAAATTAAGATTATTCTAATAATTTTCACACCTCTGTATATCCATGAAAATCTCCAGATAAAATTTTTGAAGCATTAAAATATTTTCTCTACAGATTTCATGTAATTGGAAACTAGAAGTAAATTTTCACAGCCTGAGTAATGCATTTTAGAAATATAAGAAAACCCAGAATAAATATGGGAAATGCGTGTTATTATTCGGTTGAGAAGCTCTTATCATCCAGTCTGCTGTCCAAAAATCTGAAAGTTAGAATTTATAAAACAGTTATATTACCGGTTCTTCTGTATGGTTGTGAAACTTGGACTCTCACTCTGAGAGAGGAACATAGGTTCAGGGTGTTTGAGAATAAGGTGCTAAGGAAAATATTTGGGGCTAAGGGGATGAAGTTACAGGAGAATGGAGAAAGTTACACAACACAGGACTGCACGCATTGTATTCTTCACCTGACATAATTAGGAACAGTAAATCCAGACGTTTGAGATGGGCAGGGCATGTAGCACGTATGGGCGAATCCAGAAATGCATATAGAGTGTTAGTTGGGAGACTAGGGAAAAAGACCTTTAGGGAGGCCGAGACGTAGATGGGAGGATAATATTAAAATGGATTTGAGGGAGGTGGGGTATGATGATAGAGACTGGATTAATCTTGCACAGGATAGGGACCGCTGGCGGGCTTATGTGAGGGCGGCAATGAACCTTCGGGTTCCTTAAAAGCCATTTGTAAGTAAGTAAGTAAGAACACCCAAAGATAGGACTACCTCTGCTGAAAATAGAGAACAATTCAGACTCAGTGGACGAAACAGACGACAAACTAATTTAGCGTACCTACCTGATACTACTGACATTGCGTCACGTTGCATGGGTTTTCCCGAGTACACTACTCTTAGATTTCGGTTAAAATTTGTTGCTTGACTTCTGGAATCGAATTGCTTTGAACTTGTGTCGTATAAATGGGAGAAAATAGGAACAGCCACGCAACGAACTGGAAGTTAAATAAAAAAAAAATGAAATGTAGGAGGCAGTGGAGGGGAGGGGGAGTGTGGAGAGATGGATTTGTTGGCAACGTTTCGGTGACACGCCATCTCCAATAATCGTTTCATGAGAACTCTGACTGATTCCACGTGGTTAGATATCCAAGCGGAGTGTGCATATCCGTGGGAATTGAGCAATGTTTCGTTGCAGTGATGTACAGGGACATCATTTTATTTTTACTAACATTTTTAATATTAACCTGGCTATACCTTTTGCTACCCCTTCCCACGACTGGAGTTCGATGATACTGCGTAAAATAAAAACAAATCACTTTATTAGGTATAGGAGGGAAGAAAAGTATTTAATCCATTTACGTAAACTAGGAAATATCGCAATTTCGAGTTTGATAATTTTAATTATGTTTTTGTTTAATCAAAATACAGTACAGTATTAACAATAAGTGTTTTTACTCACGAACTGAGCTGTCTGCAGCACATTAGCGTACACTATAGAGAATGAAGTTAAATTGTAAAGTAATCAAAATATGGATATTTAATCACATTTTTGAAAATGGTGGCCGTTCATTTCGATACAGGGCTCAGTCCTTTTGTGCGTATTATCGCACTATAGACTATTGTACCTAATTCCAATTACCAGTTTCGTCCTTCGTACTAATAACTCATGTTGAAATAATTCTGTACCTACTCTGTAAAAACGAACCTTACGTACTGTAAATTCAATCTTCACTTATGTCCGATCCGAAAAATAAAATTACTAACACATGCTATCTACTGTCCGTCCAAGTGGTTATGTGGGAGGATCGTAGAAAGGGGGAAATCACGTGACAATTAATTATTTAACGAGGCCCTTTTATTTAAGTTATTTTAAACAGTTGCATAATATTACGTAGACGTCCAATTCCTAACAGAAATTAATGTTTTCAGAAAAGACTAAGACAGCCCAGCCACTAGCATTTTCAGCGGCGTGAGCAGAAGCAGGTGGGGAAAATCGGGATGCGACGTAGGCAAACGGACGACAGCACCTGTGCGGAAAATATGATTCAATATTGAAAGCTGTTTCGTCACTAGAAAACGCGAACATATTTCTGGAACGTACTATACTCAGTACGCGGCCTTGGTTGTGTTGGAAGTTTACTAGTAGAAGGGGTGGGAGTGAAGTACATTCAAAAACTCAGGTACAATAAAAATTGAAGTAAAAATAAAATGATGTCCCTGTACTTTATTACCTGCAAGCTTGCAACCCCCAGCTACCGAATAAATGTATTAGATTTCAGCCTTTCATCTTTAAGATAGGGGTGGAGAATCGGGATAGTTTCGGTATAGTGGGGTATAAGTTACAATTTAAAAATACAACTTTACCTAATCATCAGAAAACACATGCCAATTTAAATGGTTACCAGAGTGCTGCATTGGAGTTAAATCGCTCGCTTGAAGTCGGTCGAGTGTCGCACCCTCGAGTGAGATACGATCGGTCGTGATTCGCTCGTAATAAACAGAAGCACAGTACAAGGTCATCTCACCGACATGTGTTACCTTGTATGGAAGGCGACAGATAAGATACACATATGTTTTGCTCACACGGTAAAAATAAGGCTTTATTTTCTGCGTTTATGACGAACGTTTAATGGAACGTACCAAAACAGGAACATGAAGTTATAAATAAAATAGTATGAAAAACTTCGATATACAGTTATTATTGCTAATTAATAATTATTCAATATTTGATTTACCACATATATAATAATATGATAGGTCCATACATAGTGTTCCGCCTATATACTGCGACAATGTAAAAACGTTTTACAAAATATTATTGATATAGCAGTAGATTAATAACAATGTTAGACAGAGATAACGTGACAGAAAATATAATAAGCCGAATAATCATGCTGCACAACTGTTACAGATGCAAAGATTGATACACTAATTATAAGAGATTATTATTTATTATTATTATTATTATTATTATTATTATTATTATTACTAGAAAACTTTATACAGTTCTTGCATTATCGTGATTGTGTTCTCCGTTTATAATAATTACATTTACATCCAATAACATCTATCAGATGTGGCAAAAACAAAATCACTCCTGTGTGGAAAAGAAAAAAAAAACATTTACCTACAACATTTATATTACATCTTAAAGGAAGTTTTGTAGTTGTACTATGGAGAGGTTAGTTAAACACTGCAAAGTTTTGAAATGATGAACATCTATGATGTTACTACACAGTTCATCACTGTAACAAGAACGAATGTCTAACGCTCGGCTTATACCGTTCGAGGATTTATCGCTCGTGGCAATTTTACCCATCATGCATGTGTGCTACTTATCGGATTATGCTATGAACTACTTGGCGCTCGAGCGAAAACGTCCGATGCAGACCTCTGATGGTTACATTCCAGTAGCTAATGGTTGCACTTGAAAATTTATTCCACAGGCAAATTTCACAGTCTTTGTAGACCGGGAAAGTATTGTAATATTTATTTTTTTTTACCATTTATTTAACGTTATTTTTTATTTTTTGTAAGGCAGTGCAAAATCAATCGTTTATGCCGAACTAAGCATTATGGTCTTACGAGTTCAGCAGGCCAAGCCGTTTGTTGTGCTGTCATCATTTGTTTTTTTTTTTTTTTTTCGTTTTGAGTTCTCATTTTGTGAATAATGGGTCGCTTAACGAACGAAGACAAGATTTTCATTAAACATTTGCACCAGTTGGCCTAACGTACACATGCCTCAGCAAAGGTAAACGATCATCCAACCAGAGTGAAGGTATCGCGTAGTCAGTACGATGATTCTTCCCCATGAGGACTCGAACCAGCGCGCATTACGTATCGCAAATTCTAAGCATGGCGCTTTGACCGCGACGCTACGATAATATTAATAAAGCTCAGTTTTAGAAATGGATGCTATAATCTAAGCTAAATTGAGGTTGTGAATGTGTCAGTATATTATTTGCTGATTTCTGAACTTTTTTTTAACTTTCTCTATGAGGCCGGGAGGGGAACATCCCTGTGCACTGCGACCTGAGGTCTATTGTTCGCCCTTGGGATGAGTTGCGAGCCCACCGACCGCACCCACGCCGAAACGACCTAACCACCAACACCCTAACGACCAGTCCTACCATCGTTCTAAGTATGTGTACTATTCCCCCCAACACCTCCCCAAGAGAATTCAAACTGTCTGAGTGTACGCCACCCCTCCCGTCTGGCCAACGGTCTGAAGGGTAGGCCACCCCTCATGCCGGGAGGGGAGTGGGTTCCGCTGCCGGGTCACCAACTGCCAACTTGCCATATATCCATGGAGACCGGCCAAGAGCGCCAGGAGCTTCGGAGGGCCGCCGCAGGCGCGATCTGAAAACCTAGAAGACAACCGGAATGATAAGGAAGGATGATGGGGGGGGGGAGGAAGTGACGAGAACGAGTGGGGTTACGCCTAATAAAATTACGTAATATTCATACATAGGAGTGAGGGAAAAGCCCCTAAAAACGTCGCCCAGGCAACTCGTCCCAAGCGGGAAATCGAACCCCGGCCCGCTGGGTTCGGGAGCGAACACACTACCACGAGACCATCGCGGTGGAACTTAAGATTTACAGTGTATTTATTACATTGAACATAGATTATCTGAAAGGGAGAATGCTGGCTATAATACAAGTATTAGATGTTCTATCAGACTTGACATTAAATATTCACTTTAGATTTAGATTTTGTTGCAATTTTTAGTCACGCACCCATATGGTGTCTGTCTTTGTCTCGTATCTTAAAATAGTTTACGACCCTAGCTTTCCAAACACCTTTCTGTTCGCCCAATCGTAAAAAGTCCTCTCAGCTTTCAGAGGCCAAATGATCTCTTGAGTTGTGAACAACGCTTGCCGAAGACGTGCGATTTCCATATAATGTGATTCAAACGTGACGAAAGCTGGACTATTATTATTATTATTATTATTATTATTATTATTATTATTATTAATATTATTATTATTATTAAATTATATTTCCATTTTCATGTGCAGTATATTTATACCACATTCATTAAGAATTCTTGGTTTAATTAGATCTATAACTTATTCTTTTTCTACTCCTATGTGTTTATTAATTTTATACTATACGTTGGTTAGATCCAAGCTTGAATATGCATCTGTAGTATGGAACTCTATTACTTCCACTGACTCGGCTAAATTGGATAGCTTTATTGATATTGTTCACAAAGTACAAAAACTTAATAATTTAACAAAAGATCTATATACAAATGTAGTTCACGATCTGAAAGCATGATAAGGAAGGATGATGGGGGAAAGTGACGAGAACGAGTGGGGTTACGCCTAATAAATTATAAATTTCCTAAACTAATTAATCTATCGCAACGTCTCAATAATTTATTGGTTCAAACTTGCACTTACGTCTTGTTTTAGTGCATGTTTAAACCAATCGTGATAACCTTAAGACTTTAAACCTTAATTATTTGCTCCTTTTCAAAAATCTAATTGTAATATTTAGGTCTTATTTTACATAATAATTTATTATTCCAATTAGATGATCAGATGTCGACATACTGTAAGTCATGAACCTGAAATAGCTGAATCGGTACATTCCATATGTAAAATAGTTAATCTTTCTTTCTTAAATATTTTCATGTCAGCAAAACGTTTGCGTAACTTCTAGGAAGACTACCGCATGCCTGCTTAAAAACAAGGTCTCCAAATTGCTTACATAATCAACCTCAATTTAGTTTCATCATTATGTCGCATGTACTCATTATCGATTCATTTCTATTATGATCTAATAAATTTATTATAATTGCATTCTTATTGAAATTAAAATATATTAGTTAACCAATTTATAAAGTCAAATTTTCTTCTGAACTTTTTACTAATTAATATAACTATCGGAATACCTTAATAACTACCTGAGTTCTCTATTTGGCTAAATTGAGAATATTCAAAGAAAATTTATTTCCTTGTGTTCTTATAGATTTTTACCAAATTCCGATGATTATAACTATGAGGTTAACTGCAGATATTTTAATTGCAGTAGTTTATTTGCCAGACGTCAAGATCTTGATTATTTATTTTTTTGTAAATCATTAAGGGTGATATTGATTGTGAATCCTTCCTAAGCAATATCAGTCTTCGTATTCCTGCTAAGGGTTCAAGATTTCATAAAATGTTTTACAATATAAATTGTAAATCTCTCTCTCCGGTCTGCAGATGTATGAAATATGCCAATTTGCATGGATTGAACTTGGATTCATTTAATGTGTAGTATATACTTTTGGAGTTTTATGTCAGTTGTTATTAATTTATGTCTTTTGTTTATATATGTATTATAATATTATTCTAATTATCTTTTATATCATTTGTATTATATTCATTTATATGATTCCATTCTTTCAGTTTCAATTACATTTATTTATAATTATTATTTTTTAATAATTATTTATATATAGGCCTACTTTTATTGTAATTTCTATCGTTATTAATGTTCTTGTTATGAAATTGTCATGTGCTGAACTGTTATTGGCCCCTGGCTGTTGTACAGCACATTAAATATTAGTAAATAAATAAAATAAATAAGTAAATAAATAAATAAAAAAATTATTATCAACCAATCAAGATCGGCCGGCAAACCACGAGCCTTCAAAAAAAAAAAAAAAGCCTGAAAGTCTACATTAAGAGAATTTATTATAGTTACTGGAAATACATATCAAATTGTAATATAATATTGTATAAATTATATTTTTTAATTTAATAAAATCTGAAATCTTCGGGGGGCGGATCCAGGATTGCCCTTCCAGGCCATTCCCTGAAATCATCACGCCCTCTAGTGTTTAAAACCGTTAACACTTTTAAATGTGTTTGTGTGCATGTGTAGGTATTGCAGGAGGTAAATTTAGAGAAACTGCGGGGCATTTTATCTTGTCAGTATCGTATGCTATGTCTGTTGGAAAACGTTTCAAGAAAATAAACTTTGCATTAAATGAATGTTTTACATAGCTGTAATGAAATGAATTTACAAATAGATAACATCCTCTAGTATATTACTCAATTTATATGGGCTACTACGACTTCATTTATGTACGTGTAGTGTCCGCCTGGGTGGCGCAGTTGGTATAGCGCTGGCCTTCTGTGCCCGAGATTGCGGGTTCGATCCCGGCCCAGGTCGATGGCATTTAAATGTGCTTAAGGTATATGTACACCCACAAAACGCAAAAAATGATGAAAAATTATAATTTTCAAAATATAATTATTTTAATAGAGAATTTTCTCCCCTTTAATTTGATATAAGAATTTTCGATTTATGCCTTATGGTTTTCCAGATAAGTCCCATTTTCCAAAATGCTGAGTCATCAGCCACGGTCACTTACTTTTGGAGTGCATTACTTTTGGAGTGATCTTCGCAGCAGTCAATCCCCTCGTCCAGCATTGCTTGTAAAATAAACTTCTTTCTAGTCACGAAATAGATGCATAGATATCTGGGCATGATCATTATATTGAAAAAAAATTTTTGCATAATGAAGTAATTTATAATCTTTTACTGTTAATCATAAAACTGTAAATTTGTGTGTCAGTGATGTTGTACGTCATTTCAATAAGAGTCCCAAAGTAGAAATTACAATTCTGAGGAGGATGGGCATAAACTCTGGGACAAACACCATCGCAGGATTTGTTGCATCAATGGAAATAGGGACAAAAATGACAAAAAAAAAACATTCAACACTTGAAGTTAAAACAAGGCGGAGGTATTTGAGAGGCAGAAAGAAGCTGAAACTGGACCGACATGAAGCTGCTTAAGGGGTGACATATGATGATGGAGTCTTCTAGGCTCTGAAAGTTTGTGGCCCATTTCCTTCAAATAGTAATTTTAGAATATTTAATTCTTTTAAACATGATATCTCATCCAAATGTGATGATACCAATAAGATATTGGTGTCATTTTGAAGCTTGAAATGTCCCCCAGTGCCTGACAATGAGTAAAATAACATTAATGTAATTAATAGTTATCTATGGATTTTTACATGATTTATCCACTATAAAATATTATTGTAAGTTACATATATGGCAATATTTAATTAATGTAAATAAAAATAAAAAATAGCTCTATGTCAGGCACTAAAGAATAGTATTAGCAATAAAACAGTGAAAAAACTGTGGGTTTACCTTAAAAACTGCATGAGCTATCATGTTTCAAGTTGTATGTCAAAATTATAAACAAAATCATTTTTAAAAACAATTTAGACATAATTTCAAGGAATCTGTTCACTTCATTCTCTTTCTGGTACCATTCTCAATTGTATAAAAATTTTACAGAGCAAAATTATACAAAACAAAATTGTTTGTATGTAAAGGTGTACATATACCTTAAATGCGACAGACTCATGTCAGTAAATTTACTGGCATGTAAAAGAACTCCTGCGGGACAAAATTCCGACACACCGGCGACGCTGATATAACCTCTGCAGTTGCGAGCGTCGTTAAATAAAACATAATATTTTTTTAATGTACTAGTAGTATGCCTACTGTAACTTTTGAACAATAGTTCAGGAAAATAAACCTTGAACTGAAATGATGGAAGGCTTTCAATTTACGGAGAGGGATGTTTTACACAGCTGCTGTTACACACACGCGAGATTACGTAGAATTGCAGTTTTATTGTTTACTACATGCAATGTGTAAAGAAAAAAGTATTCTCTCATTTACGTGGTATTAAACCTATTTCTTTACTAAAGAGTAATGCTCACACAGGTTGCAAGCTGCAAACAAAACGCGGTGCCGACTGTTTTTCAATTGTTTAATGAGGGAAACTGAATATTAGAGCGCGGGGAAGGTGAGCAGGTCGACCAGGTGTTCGGCTGAGTGAGTCATCTGCAGCAATAGAGACGAGGCGATAATTAAGTGCCCTGCATTGCCGACGTATCTTTATCAATGTGTACAAAAATTAATAAAACCAAGAATACTGCTAGGTGTCCTTGTTGGAAAGATTTGGGTTGAAAGGTACAGGGACATCATTTTTTTTACTTCAATTTTTATTGTACCAAATGAGTTTTAATATTTAATGTACTTGCGCTCCCACCTTTACTAAATATAAAGTAATTACTAATTTGAAGGGAACAACAACAGCTCCAAGATAATCTGCCGCTCATTACCCAATTTTTTTGTATTGCATTTATTGTTATATTTTATGTATTTTAACACGATTCAATTGAGTATAGTTAAAATTTGAATTATAAAATAATGGATTGCTTTTCCAGTGACGAAAAACTCTTTTGTTCGTTAATTGATTAAAACGAGTGTACATAAATATTATTTTAAGAAATACAGAAAACGAATGTACAAAATAGCCTATCACATTTTCTGTGCATAAGAAGCTATTTTAATCTTATCTGTCCTCGATTTACTCGACGTTACTGCAATAACATTATAGCATTATGTCCATCTAGATGCACTTTCCAATGGTGAAATAATAATTAATTATACAAATCGGTTAATTTAGGTTCTGATATTACTTCATATAAACACAGAAACATTCTCTATAGGCTATGTTTAATAGCTTTCGATTGTTGATGTCCAAGGCCCCTGTTTCGATTGTTGTTGTTCAAGGCCCCTTATAGACGGCCGCTTAATTCATTGCACTACTTAGATGGCGTTATTTTAATTTTGAAAACTCATTTATCTAATTAAATATCAGTCCTATCAAAATTTTGTAAAGAATAAAACTTATCGGAAATCATTTTTAAAGAAACGTTTTTATGTAACATTTTTCACAAAAATCAATAATAAGAGATATTTCGATTTATTTAATTGGCCGGGATAACCGACGGAATTTTGAATGCCATATAGCCTAAAATCTAAATCACGAACTGATTTATATTCCATTTCAAATAAATGCATTATCGGGAAAAGGCAAACATACAGACAGACAGACATACAAACAAAATTTTCAAAATGCGATTTTCGAGTTTCAGGGTGGTTAATTATATATGTTAGACGAATTATTTTTGGAAAATCAAAATTACGAAAAATCGACTACAGATTTATTATTAGTATAGATAATGAAACTAACATCTGTCCATTCTTATTATTATAATTAATTTCTAAATAGATTTACAAAACCTCTAATGGCAATTACATTAATATTCTCATTATAGAAATATATTTTAGATTTATATCCCCTGCATAGTCTTAGTAGAATTAAATTAATTTTCATCATTTTGCCATCTCAAATCTTAAATTAATTATAATTGATTGAATTAAATTATCTATATTAAATATCATATATATTATTTTAATGTACGGTACATTAAAATAATCTATATGATATGCGTAAATCACTTCCCGTGATTTAAGACGGCGCTTATTCCGTCGGATCCCGATTAAGCCAACTAGTCCCTCTACTCGCCCTCTGCACTATCATAGATGTGAACAGGACCGAAGTCCACACATGTGCAGGTGCACTCGATATGAGTGACTTTGGCCGGGATCCGACGGAATGCGTTCTTAAATCACGAAGTGATTTACGACGTAGTGCAGAGGGCGGCCACTAGAGGGAACCCAAGAGTTGGAGCTTAATCTGAGACGATTCTAACCGGCGTCGGCAGTTGTATCCGGTGTGGCTTAGTGGATAAAGCATCAGCACGTAGAGCTGAAAACCCGGGTTCAGGTCCCGGCGCCGGAGAGAATTTTTCTCCGTTCCTTACTCTTTCATCGTATGATGACGCAGAATATCTGCATGGAAATATCATATGTACTTCGGTACATTAAAATAATATATTTCAATATTGAATCATATTTTCTCACAGGTACTGTCCGTCAGCCTACGTCGCATCCCGATTTCCCCACCTGCTTTTGCACGCCCCTCTGTAAAAGCTGGGCTGTCTTAGCTTTTTCTGAAAACATTAATTTCTTTTTAGGAATTGGACATTTACGTAATATTATACTACTGTTTAAAATAACTTAAATAAAAGGGCCTCGTTAAGTAATTAACTGTCACGTGATTTCCCCCTTTCTACGATCCTGCGGTATAACCATTTGGACGGACAGTAGATAGCATGTCTGAGTAATTTTATCTGTGCGGGTCGGGCAGAGGTGAAGATTGAATTTACAGTACGAAAGGTACTCTTTTATAGAGTAGGTACAGAATTATTTCAACATGAGTTACTAGTACGAAGGACGAAACTGGCAATTGGAATTAGATGCAATAGTCTATAGTGATATAATATGCACAAAAGAACTGAAGCCTGTATCGAAATGAACGGTCACCATTTTCAAAATGTGTTTAAATATCCATATTATGATTATTTTTCAATTTAACTTCATTCTCTATATTGTACGCTAATGTGCTTTAGACAGTATAATATACACTGCATAATGAATACGTCCGCATGGATAGCTCAGTTCGTGAGTAAAAACACTTATTGTTAATACTGTACTGCATTTTGATTAAACAAATACCTAATGAAAATTATCGAACTCAAAATCGCGATATTTCCTAGTTTACGTAAATGGATTAAATACTTTTCTTCCTCCTATACCTAGTAAAGTGATTTGTTTGTGTTTTACGCCAGTACCATCGAACTCCAGCCGTGGAAGGGGTTAGCGAACGGTGTTTCCGGTTCTCTAAAGGTATAGCCAGGTTAATATTAGAAATGTTAGTAAAAATAAAATGATGTCCCTGTACTTCTCTTTCCCCTACCAACCACTCTTTCTGACCGTACCAAGTACCAAGTATACAGTTTCAGTTGCTAGAAATTGGAACTCGCTACCGAGTGATGTAAGGGGTTGTTGGACAATAAATTCATTTAGGTCAAAATTACATAAATTCTTATTTAACTAATTAATTGCTGATTAATATTTATTACTTATAATGAAACTAACATCTGTCCATTCTTATTATTATCATTAATTTCTCTAAATAGATTTACAAAACCTCTAATGGTGGCAATTACATTAATATTCTCATTATAGAAATATATTTTAGATTTACGAGTATATATATTTTTTTCTCCCTGTAACATAGTTCTAGTAAGCTTATATTAAATTAATTTTCATCATTTTACTAGCTATCTCAAATCTCTAATTATAATTGATTGAATTAAATTAGCTCATAAATTAAGTTACTACTTTACCTTATAGATTTATCTAAATTTAAATAAATATGTAGTCTACTAGTCGTTAAAACTTAACTGAAGAATATTGCTGGAGAACCTTTTAAGTGCAGTGTAAATATTCGTAATTTAAATATGTATTGTATTGATTAAGGCTGGTCGAGTGAAAGAGAAGGCCTTACGGCCTTAACTCTGCCAGCAAAAATAAAACATTATTATTACGTCCCAAATATAGTTGGAATGGAATTGCAGTCGAATTTCTGGAGGGGGGGCACTATGACCCAGAACTACGACCTTTTACGACCTACCGCGCTAACTCTTAATCTAGGCCAGCGATCATCAGACCACTGCACGCTCGGGCTAGCGTCTCTTACCCGCGGACAAGACACAGCCCTAGCGTGCATTCGTTGCTGCTGGCGGGGATGCTCTCTCCCTCTTCCTGCTGCACGACGGAGCATATTACTATGCACTGCTTACCAGTTACCCATTTAAGCGAGTGCTGACGACCACTGGTCTAAAGCATACGGAACGGCTGGCAGTCCCTACCAAATGTCCTTGGGATATATTATGCATCCTCTGATCTCCTTGAATATGCCGCAGCTTTCCCGTGCTGTGTGAAATACTGTTCTCCAACCAGGAGATTAACCGTGAAAGGAATGTGCTTACTATTGCGTCATCTATTGGAGCGAAGTAGATAGATAAAATTACCGTCATAACGTCAGTTTAAAAAACATGCGCTCTCCTGCATATGTTATTTCGTGTATGGAGGGATTAAAAGACCAGGAAATTAACCGTGATCTAATTTTGTAACTAGGGTAGTATAAGTATGTGTGTATCAGTGTTATCGTTTGTGTTTTGAGAGTTAACCTATAGAGATACGTGCACCCACGTGTGTCACCTTATAACATTTTTTTTTTTAGTAGGTTATTTTACGACGCTTTATCAACATCGTATGTTCTTTAGCGTCTGAATGAGATTAAGGTGACTAATGCCTTACTACGTCATACTACTTTTGACCAATAAAACGGTAGTTTCAACCAATCATGGCTGCTTATCGCACAATTTTATCGTCCAGGTTTAATTTTATCGCGTCCCTAGCTTTTGTTTAATTTTATCGCCCCTAGCATTTGTTTCTT
>JAJSOF020000015.1:154597805-154630305 GCA_025594305.2 Periplaneta americana
TCTAATGTTAGAATTTAGCATTTTAAAATGTTTTGGGATGGAGCATTTTTAATAAAAGTTTGGTGATAGCAATTCGCTATCATCAAATGCGTTAACAGGAGTATTTTCTAGATTTTCTACTTAAGTAGATCAGCGCGTCTGGCCTCGAAACCAGGTGGCCCGGGTTCGAATCCCGGTTGGGGCAAGTTACCTGTTTGAGGTTTTTTCCGGAGTTTTCCCTCAACCACATAAGAGCAAATGCTGGGTAACTTTCGGTGCTGGACCCCGGACTCATTTCACCGGCATTATCACCATTTCATTCAGACGCTAAATAACCTTGATGTTGGTACTGCGTCGTAAAATGACCCAATAAAATAAAATAAATAAATACAAACAAAACACATTAAGTCAAAAATATTATCTCTGAGGAAAAGACGTTTGAAAATTCTTGACAAAACTGAATCCTCAGAATACTACTTTTAGCAAGTTGTTTCTCTTTACGTGTATAAACCGACTATATAAAATAACTGTTAAATTGTAAACATTAAGAAAAATACCAAAGGATAATGGTGTGATTTTATCCAGACTCATCTTATTACTGTATCATAATCACCCGCTACCATGTACAACTTCCTTGAGTGAACACTGGACCTAAAACGATCGAGTAGACAGGCAAAATTAGTTGAAAATTCGAGATAATGGTACAAAAACAACAAAGAGGATAGATTATTTTAATGTACCGAAGTACATATGATATTTCCATGCAGATATTCTGCGTCATCATACGATGAAAGAGTAATGGAACGGAGAAAAGTACACCTCAGCACATGTGTGGACTTCGGTCCTGCGTTCATAGACATCTATGACGTAGTGCAGAGGGCGGCCACTAGAGGGAACCCAAGAGTTGGAGCTTAATCTGAGACGATTCTAACCGGCGTCGGAGTTGTATCCGGTGTGGCTTAGTGGATAAAGCATCAGCACGTAGAGCTGAAAACCCGAGTTCAAATCCCGGCGCCGGAGAGAATTTTTCTCCGTTCCATTACTCTTTCATCGAAAGAGGATAGGCCTATCAGGTAGATCACATTCCTGTGCTATTCATATTGTGAAAGCTAACATGGATGAGTGATCAAACTACCTGAAAATGTAACAGTCTGTATGCGACGGGACCTTTAGAGAAATTTTGTTTTTGTGTTTGTACAATAAGACAAAAATGTCTCATAAACCACAATTTCGCTCGTATTTCGCAGAAACATATATTTCATATTTTTTACTCAATTTCGCATTTTATAGCGGAACAAAAAACTACAGTAATATACTTAACATCTTTTAAACACAAAATGATATATATATTATTTTAATGTACCGAAGTACATATGATATTTCCATGCAAATATTCTGCGTCATCATACGATGAAAGAGTAATGGAACGGAGAAAAATTCTCTCCGGCAACGGGATTTGAACCCGGTTTTCAGCTCTACGTGCTGATGCTTTATCCACTAAGCCACACCGGATACCCACCCCGGCGTCGGACAGAATCGTCTCAGATTAAGTTCCAACTCTTGGGTTCCCTCTAGTGGCCGCTCTCTGCACTACGTCATAGATGTCTATGAACGTAGGACCGAAATCCACACATGTGCTGAGGTGCACTCGTTATGAGTGACTAGTTGGCCGGGATCCGACGGAATAAGCGCCGTCTTAAATCATGAAGTGATTTACGCATATCATGTATATTATTTTAATGTACCGAAGTACATATGATATATTTCCATGCAGATATTCTGCGTCATCATAAGATAAAGAGTAATGGAACGGAGAAAAACTCTCTCCGACGCCGGGATTTGAACCCGGGTTTTCAGCTCTACGTGCTGATGGTGTGGCTTAGTGGATAAAGCATCAGCACGTAGAGCTGAAAACCCGGGTTCAAATCCCGGCGCCGGAGAGAATTTTTCTCCGGTCCATTACTCTTTCATCGTATAAAATTGCTTATTTTGGTAGTATTTGCGTACATTTCGTATTCATCATGACTGTGAAAATCTACCTTCTCTCAACCCAATACGAGCAAATGCTGGGTAAATTTCGGTGCTGGACCCAGGACTCATTTCACCGGCATTATCACCTTCATTTCATTCAGACGCTAAATAGCTAGATGTTGATACAGCGTCGTAAAATAACCCAATAAAATAAAAATCTACCATCTCTAGTCATTTGCATGGCACCGTTTACTTCGACTTACGTTGACTTGTCTGGATCGCTATTCCCCTTTCTTTCGGATACAGTCATTTGTTTCTTTTATTCGTCTCTGTTGGCGTTTCTAGGCAACTTCTTTGGCACTTCGCTCGGAGCAAATCGGGTCTCATTCGGTTTCTTTCGTTTTACAGCGAACCTCTTTGAACTTGGAGAATAGCACGGAATTCTAGCTACTTCCAGACGGCGCTGATTAGCCGGCGTGATGGAATATGTCTCTTGCACCACTCGTATTTTCGATTCGACGTAGATTCTCATTAACTCTAGAATTAAAATACGATTTTGAGGCAATTGAACGAGGTAATTAGGAATTACAGCTGGTGCTCGTTTCAAAACTGTAATAAATTGCAAATTAACAATTTAAAAATCACACGTGAAAGATGCCTGTAAAATCTATTACACAAAATTATATTAATTTGTAATGTTTGATAAGCTTTACAAAATCAGCCAAAGAAATTTACAAATGAGATTTTGCATTACGCAGTATCGCCAGTGACAGTTCACGAAAAATCTCTAAGATCCATCCAGAGCTAAAGTTGTCATATTTTCATCATTTTATGGATATAATAATAAGAAAGACACTCTTTCAGCTTTCCCAATAACGGGACTACCTCATTGGACAAAGCATAATAAACACACAGAGTGAAAAAAAAAAAACAGACTACAAAAGAGAAATGTGGAGAACGAACAAAAAAGATAAATTAAGTACAGGAAAAAATAATAGCATACATATAACAGGCCTTACTTACTTACTTACAAATGGCTTTTAAGGAACCCGAAGGTTCATTGCCGCCCTCACATAAGCCCGCCAGCGGTCCCTATCCTGTGCAAGATTAATCCAGTCTCTATCATCATATCCCACCTCCCCAAATCCATTTTAATATTATCCTCCCATCTACATCTCGGCCTCCCTAAAGGTCTTTTTCCTCCGGTCTCCCAACTAACACTCTATATGCATTTCTGGATTCGCCCATACATGCTACATGCCCTGCCCATCTCAAACGTCTGGATTTTAAGTTCCTAATTATGTCAGGTGAAGAATACAATGCGTGCAGTTCTGTGTTGTGTAACTTTCTCCATTCTTCTGTAACTTCATCCCGCTTAGCCCCAAATATTTTCCTAAGCACCTTATTCTCAAACACCCTTAACCAATGTTCCTCTCTCAGAGTGAGAGTCCAAGTTTCACAACCATACAGAAGAACCGATAATATAACTGTTTTATAAATTCTAACTTTCAGATTTTTGGACAGCAGACTGGATGATAAGAGCTTCTCAACCGAATAATAACACGCACTTCCCATATTTATTCTGCGTTTAATTTCCTCCCGAGTGTCATTTACATTTGTTACTGTTGCTCCAAGATATTTGAATTTTTCCACCTCTTCGAAGGATAAATCTCCAATTTTTATATTTCCATTTCGTACAATATTCTGGTCACGAGACATAATCATATACTTTGTCTTTTCGGGATTTACTTCCAAACCGATCGCTTTACTTGCTTCAAGTAAAATTTCCGTGTTTTCCCTCATCGTTTGTGTATTTTCTCCTAACATATTCACGTCATCCGCATAGACAAGAAGACCGTTCAATTCCAAACTCTGCCTGTTATCCTGAACTTTCCTAATGGCATATTCTAGAGCGAAGTTAAAAAGTAAAGGTGATAGTGCATCTCCCTGCTTTAGCATATAACAAGCCTAAACATAGTAAACAAACAGATTAGACGTTCAAATAAAAGTTCTTCCTTTTTAGGAAACAAAGTACAGCTGGTATTATAAAATGGCAAGTGAGCCTCTGATAGCAGTAAGGGAAACATCACGAATGAAGTCGTTGTTCAGCTGGAACTTCTTGCAGAAACTGACAAAGAGGCAAGGTATTGCGCCCCCTAGCGCCAACCATTAGCCCAACTACTTCAATGGAGGTGAGGTGATATTTCTCCAAATAGAATGGAACTGTGGGCTCATAAATTCTGCATTATCTGCGTGGACTTCAGCGGGCTGTTGTTCCTGTGCCTCGAACCTGACTGTCGGGTCGATAATGTAGGCGGATGTAGAGCCTGGTGGAATGGCAAGCATGTCAATTCGCCGACAGGATCCCTCTTGAGAAATGCCGTGGACTTCTTCGTGTACAGTGAGACCTTTCTTCCTCAAGGCTTCGGTAATCATGGACCTGATTCTGTGATGTCTGAAGTTCCGCAGCGTCTCGCTGAAAGGACAGGCACCCAAAACGTGGCCAAGAGTTTCAATCTCACTGACGCAACGACGGCAGTGGTTTCTGTCTCGGGACCTTCCTAGTATAGACTGACCCGTAAGTAACACTATTAATTCCAGGTGCTTATTTTTTTAGATATTAAAAAACTAATATAATTTTGCTCGTTTCTATTTCCTTTTCGAGATAAAAATTATTTTATATCAAGCATTTCATAGCGTGTTTTCGGGAAGCCATTGATTTAATTCCCAGTATGCTCTCTCGATTTAAGAGAGCACTGATTTATGACAAATGTTTAACATTATTTTATTTTTTCCTTTAGATATGCAGAAATTTATTTGAAACAAATGTAACTTTTCGTTCTGCAAATGAATTTTGCAATGTTGCATTTGTTCGGACCAAATTTCTCCACATTCAAAGAGCAAAACTGAAATTCTTTCAGCCGTTTATTATCATAATACAATGCTCTCTTAAATTGACAGAGAATATTGGGAATTAAATCAATGGCTTTCCCAAAACACGCTTTGAAATTTTTAATATAAAACATTTTTTTACTTCGAAAAGGAAGCAAAAACGAGCAAAATTGTACTAAACTTTTTCGTTTCAAATGTCTCAAAGAATAACCCCCTGAAATTAATGATATTTCTTACGGTGCATCCTCTGTGTGTGTGTATAATTAATAAGTAAATTAATTTATTGATAACAAGTATATCAAATAAACAGATAAACAAATTAATAAATATAAAAAAATAGCTGTGGCAGACAAGATTCGAACCTGAAATCAGGATTTATTATTCGTCTTCCTTTCATACGTTGGAATCCGTAAAAAAGGGCCGATGCAGTCATTTGTTTTTGTTGCCGGGGTGACGCGGGTGCAGTCGTGTCAGTCAGTCGGGCGATCAATGCTTATAGCGACTGGGCCAATATTTGTGAAACGTGTAGTAGCTTTGCTCTCAATCTCAGGAAGTGCGCTCACACGGGCCACCGGTGCTCATTCCGGAAGTGGTTTCCCCTCCACAGGGAATGGTGAAGGGGGAGGAGAGGAATAAAAAAAGACGAGAAGTTTTCCTTTTTCCATTGATGAACGCTGCAAGAAAGAAATGTGAAGGGGTGGGAGGTATCAGATATTGAATACTCCATTCATAGTGCACCCCTTCCATTAAAACGGGGAGAGAGCGGGTGGGATGGAGGTCACTGTGCTGTTAATCCGATGTAAATGTTCCCTTTGTGCGCCACGATGTTCATGTGTTCCTTTCTGAAACAGCTCAAGATCGATATTGGTATTTGCACCCATCCACTGTCTCGATCGCTTTCTGATATCACGTAGAGGTGTCATGCACACCCAGAATTGATTCAAGGGTCTTGAAGTGTGAGCAGGAAAATCATGCCCAGCTTGGGCGTACATTTAGCGTCTGTTTCTAGAATTATTTTATAAATTGCTAATACAGTTACTACTACTAATGCTACTGCCATTACTGCTACTAATATGCAGTCTACAATTGTCTTATTATAGCTAATAGTACAATGTTTCTAATACCAAAGCCTCTACTGTAACTAATGTTGCTATTACTGTTCTACTATTACTGCTACTAATCTTTCTAACATCGCTGCCACTACTGCTATTACTATTGCTAATACTACTGCTACTACTAATTATGATAGGCCTACAACTACCATTATTGCTACTAAAATTGTTACTATATTGTGGGTCCCTATCACCACGGCATGGCGTGTCCTCAGGTTGCGGATAGAGGAGACGGCCTCCAGATATGGAGGGTAGCTGCGAATATATTGAATAAGCAGTCGTGGACAGCCGATAAGGGGTGTCCTCCAGCTTGGGGGTTGGGCGAAGGGCTAACAACCCATCACCGTAAAAAACAGCTTGTTACGTATCCCTATAATAAGCCTCGGAATAGGACTGATTCTCTGGCACGACCACAGCAAAGGAATAAGGATTTGAGATTTGGCACTTGGAACGTAACTAGTCTTTATAGAACAGGAGGGGTAACATTAGTAGCAAAAGAACTAGCTAGATATAGAATAGACTTCGTGGGAGTACAAGAGGTTAGGTTAGATGGGAATGGCATATCACAAATAGGAGATTACTTGTTGTATTATGGGGAAGGAAACAATAATCACCAATTAGGAACAGGATTCTTTGTTCATAAAAGAATAAAATCAGCAGTAAAAAGGTCGAATTTATCAGTGACAGGTTATCATATTTAGTACTTAAGGGTAGATGGTGCGACATCATAGTTATAAATGCTCACGCCCCTACAGAAGAGAAAACTCCTTTAGGGAGGCCGAGACGTAGATGGGAAGATAATATTAAAATGGATTTGAGCGAGGTGGGGTATGATGATAGAGACTGGATTAATCTTGCACAGGATAGGACCGCTGGCGGGCTTATGTGAGGGCGGCAATGAACCTCCGGGTTCCTTAAAAGCCATTTGTAAGTAAGTAAGTAAGTATTGCTACTAATACTCATACTATTATTTCTACTACCACCGCTTTCACTACTCTTATTGCTATTACTATAGAATCTACTGCTGTTACTATTTCTAATACTACTGTCGCTTTTGCTATTATTACAATTACTAGGCTTAATAATAATTCCTGATTGCTAATATTATCAGTATTACTACTACTGCTACTGTTATTCCAATTACTATCGCTAATACTATTATTATAATAATATATTACTATTATTATTAGGAGAAAATCCACAAACGATTATGGAAAACGCGGAAATTCTACTTGAAGCAAGTAAGACGATAGAGTTGGAAGTAAATCCCGAAAAGACTAAGTATATGATTTTGTCTCGTGACCAGAATATTGTACGAAATGGAACTATAACAGTAACAAATATAAATGACACTCGGGAGGAAATTAAACGCAGAATAAATATGGGAAATCCCTGTTATTATTCGGTTGAGAAGCTTTAGTCATCTAGTCTGCTGTAAAAAAATCTGAAAGTTAGAATTTATAAAACAGTTATATTACCGGTTGTTCTGTATGGTTGTGAAACTTGGACTCTCGCTTTGAGAGAGGAACAGAGATTAAGGGTGTTTGAGAATAAGTTTCTTAGGAAAATATTTAGGGGTAAGAAGGATGAAGTTACAGGAGAATGGAGAAAGTTACACAACGCAGAGCAGCACGCATTGTATTCTTCACCTGACATAATTAGGAACATAAAACCCAGACGTTTGAGATGGGCAGGACATGTAGTACGTATGGGCGAATCCAGAAATGCGTATAGAGTGTTAGTTGGGAGGCCGAAGGGAAAAAGACCTTTGGGGAGGCCGAGAAGTAGGTGGGAAGATAATATTAAAATGGATTTGAGGGAGGTGGGATATGATGGTAGAGACTGGATTAATCTTGCTCAGGATAGGGACCAATGGCGGGCTTATGTGAGGGCGGCAATGGACCTCCGGGTTCCTTGAAAGCCAGTAAGTAAGTAAGTAAGTAAGTAATTTTGTTATGTGTTGAATCCTCCCCTAAGTACGAAATCACTCTCAGGCGTCTGCCAACATTTTCGTATGTTAATAATAATAATAATAATAATAATAATAATAATAATAATAATAGGGATACATAAAGAAAGGAAGAATACTTACTTACTTACTGGCTTTTAAGGAACCCGGAGGTTCATTGCCGCCCTCACATAAGCCCGCCATTGGTCCCTATCTTGAGCAAGATTAATCCAGTCCCTACCACCATATCCCACCTCCCTCAAATCCATTTTAATATTATCTTCCCATCTACGTCTCAGCCTTCCCAAAGGCCTTTTGCCCTCTGGCCTCCCAACTAATACTGTACATGCATTTCTGGATTCGCCCATACGTGCCACATGCCCTGCCCATCTCAAACGTCTGGATTTAATGTTCCTAATTATGTCAGGTGAAGAATACAATGCGTGCAGCTCTGCGTTGTGTAACTTCCTCCATTCTCCTGTAACTTCATCCCTCTTAGCCCCAAATATTTTCCTAAGAACCTTATTCTCAAAAACTCTCAATCTCTGTTCCTCTCTCAAAGTGAGAGTCCAAGTTTCACAGCCATACAGAACAACCGGCAATATAACTGTTTTAAAAGAAAGGAAGAATAGATCACGTAAATGTTATAAGAATGAAGAGTGTTCGTGAACGTTAAGCTGAGGTCTCGAACGTTTGGGAAGTGATATGAAGTTTAAACTGGACGGTCGGTCACAGGGCGATTAGCGGCCGGTGGGGTGCGGGGTGGAATGGTCGTCCAGGGTATAGCGTCCCCGCGGGCACGACGTCGAAATATTGACGAGACATTGTCACGTTCGAGAACCCCGTGCATGCCCCGCATCTCCCTAATTCCTACGTCATCTTATTTTCTTTCCATCCCTCCGCGAGTCCCTTGGGACGCGGGATGTGCGGTCCTCGGTACAGATCTCTGCATCAGAACAACCCCTGTTTGCCAGTGAACACTACCTTCGCCCACTGACTGCTGGTTGGCCATCTCTTCTCTAATTTCTGCCTTTGTCTTCATTTTCCACTTCAGTATACAGGGTCTGGTAGTTTTTTTTTTTTTTTTTTTACGAATTTCAGCATGCTGTAGCAAAGTGACTATAAGGCTTAAAATTATCAAAATAACACAGGATATAGCTTGAACAATGCAACTTATTGGCATTTAATTGTATTTTGAAAATCATAGATTTCGTTATCTTATGGTGTGTTGTAATCATATCCGGAAATGGTACGTGTTCTCCGACCAAAGATGAACTAATACAGGAACATTTAGCCTTAAGGTAACCCATGAGTGAAATTTGTAAATCCGAAACTATTCAGTCAATCCTTATGAAATTTTTACCACACATATTCATTGATTGCAATAAAAAACTGACAAAGTTTCATACTTCTAGGGCAAATAGTTTCTGAGTAATAAAATATTTACTATTTTTTATAACTACGCTACAAATTGTCCCCTGCGTTGTAATTTTATTTGAAATGTTTTGATTTTTGGTCAGGACATCCCCCATGCATATGGTTCTTTAATTTGCTATCAAGTTTTTGTGTAATGTTATTAATTTCTTCTTCTTCTTCTTCTTCTTCTTCTTCTTCTTCTTCTTCTTCTTCTTCTTCTTCTTCTTCTTCTTCTTCTGCACTTCACGGTATAGGCAAAATGCCTGTTCCGTCCTCATAGCATATCTCTCCATCTCTTCTTTGGTCGTCCCACGTCCCTCCTTCCAATCGGTCGGTATTGATACAGTAATTTTGGTAGTCTCGAATTGCTCATCCTGTCTTGATATAACCAATTATTACGGTAGCTTTCAATTTGTTCGTTTATAGAAATTGTCTGCAATTCTGTTCTAATTTCTTCATTTTTAACTTTGTCCATTAGTGTGCAACCTTTGGTTCTCCTTAGAAAATACATTTCTGCACTTTGAATTTTTCTTTTTGTACTGTTCGAACTTACCCAGACTTCACTTCCATATAATAACGTTGGGACTGCCATTGTTTTGTAAAATTTCATTCTAGTTTCTTTTCTTGTTTTATTTGTTAATGTCTTATGGATAGTGCTGCATATCGTCTTAAATCTGGACAGTTTAGTGTCTATGCGTTTTAAATTTCCTGAGTAGACACTCATTTCATCAACCTAAATATTTATAATTGGACACCTGCTCCAAGGGTTGTTCATCAATTATAATTTTTGATCTTATTTGCATTTTTCCCAAGAAGGCCATTATTTTAGTCTTACTTTTCGAGATTTTAAAGTTATAGTTCTTCGCTATCTGATTTAATATATGGAGAGAGTATTGTTATTAATTTGACTTGTGGAATTTTTTTCTTTTGTGATATTGCATTTTTCACTCATGGGTTACCTTAAAATGCTACCGTACGTAATTTTGACGTATAATAGGTAAACAATTGATCCTCACTACTTTTTCCGTCAAGCGAGCCCCTCCTTCTAGCTATGCCTCCGTCTGTCAGTTGCTGGCTAGTAGTCGTGACAGAAAGTTGCAACTTACACGCTTAGCCAAGTTATTATAAGATATATTTGGAAGTGTACAGCTCGATTCAGCGTTATTGGCCCCTGTCCTTGGTTGTTTGGCTAGTGAGCGAGCTGTGTGTTGCATCATAAGGAAGAAATTTAATCACAAATAATAATAATAATAATAATAATAATAATAATAATAATAATAATAATCCTTGGCGCCACAGCCCTTGAAGGGCCCAGACCGACCAGCCGGCTGCTAGCCTCATGTTCACATGCCCAAGCAGAGGTTGACGATCATCCGATCAGAATGGAGGTATCGTGTGGTTGACACGATGATCCTCCCAGCCGTTATAGCTGGTTTTCGCAACCGGATTTCGCTACCTACCGTAGCTCCCCAAGTGCATGACGATGCTGGACGGGCACTGGTCCCATACTCTGGCTGAAATTTCATGATAAAATATCTTCCCCCATGAGAACTCGAACCATAGTCGTAGCAGTAAATATGGACATTCAGACGAAGTGAAGAGAAATGATTAGAAGCATTTTAATTTTGTGGATATGGAGAAGAATGAAGTGTGTGAAATGAATAGACAGAATAAGGAATGAAGCTGTGCTGCAAAGTAGGGATAAAGAAAGAATGATGCTGAAACTGATCAGGAAGAGAAAAAGACGCACTAATAAAAAAGGCAAAACAAAAACAGAACAAACCAACACAAACACCACGTGAGAATAAATACATAACATTAACATATCACAATACCAATACTCACAAAATTGCAACTTCATTCAGAAAACTAAAATACAATATAGCATACAAAACAAATAACACAACACAGAAATATCTAAATAATCACATTAAACATTCAAATAAATATAATTCAACTGGAGATTACAAACTAAAATGCAATAGTTGTCCACATTTTTACATAGGACAGACAGGAAAAAGGTCCTTTCACACAAGATATAATGAACATATTAAAGCTATAACCAAACCCTACATCATATCAAATTATGCAGACCACATTATCAACAATAATCATGACTACAATAATATAGAAACAGATATGGAAATTTTACACATCACACCAAAAAGTTCACAGTTAAACATCTTAGAACAATACGAAATATATAAACATACAATAACATACCCACAACATATACTTAACACACAATTACAGTTCAATACCCACACATTATTCGACGTCATAATACGTCATAACACACAAACAACCAGTCCCCACCATAAGAACAACATACCCCCACCCCTACAACCGACAAATGCACATCGCAGAATTCAAGATCACCAGTAGTTCAGGAGACACTGATGAAGACTTAACATCACGTCGAAACGGGCCGTCTGTCGAAGGTATACAACTTTTAAAAAAATTTAACACTTTTTAACGTGTGACTAAACAATTTTATGTTTTTAACAAACAAAGTGTTAACGTGAACCAGAATCAATGAGAAAAAGAAATTGGCTGGGTCACTGGCTGAGAAGAAACTGCCTACTGAAGGATGCACTGAAAGGGATGGTGAACGGGAGGAAAGTTCGGGGTAGAAGAAGATATCAGATGACAGACAACAATAAGGTATATGGATCGTTTGCGGGAATTATGAGGAAGGCGGAAAATAGGAAAGATTGGAGAATGTTGGGTTTGCTGTGAAAGACTGCAGAAAATTATGAATAATAATAATAATAATAATAATAATAATAATAATAATGTCTCATTTCTCCCTATTTCGACTATGCGGACATTTTATTGACTGACCTCTCCAGCGACAACAAAATGAAACTTCAACGTGCTCATAATTTGTGTGTACGTTTTGTAAGCAATGTTCGTAAATATGATCATATTACCCCATCCCTGGAAGCAATAGGTTGGCTTAAACTAGATAAGAAAAGAAATTTACATTTACTTCTCTTTCTCTTCGAAATCTTGAACTCTTCTATTCCTTCGTACCTGTCGTCTCGCTTCACTTACCTTTCTTCCCACCATAATCTGAACACACGTTCTCGTCATGAAACAATACTAACAATACCATCCCATCGCACCTCCTCATACTCATCTTCTTTCGCAATAGCCCTGCCAAGACTCTGGAATTCGCTACCTGCTAGCATCAGGGACTGTCGAAATAAAATTGAATTCAAACGAAAACTTACTAGGCACTTGGTCAGGAATTGATTACTTGTAAATAGTTTCTTTAATCTATCACAGAATATTTCAATATTCAGTAATTTCATCACTATAAAATTTTGTTATTCTAGATTTAATTTGTAATTCAGTAAATATAAAATATTCGTTGTTTCTCTATGATAAATTATCTAGCTTTAATTATTCAGGTAATCTTTTCGTACTTTGATTTTATTCTAATTGTAAATTTAATACTAATTGTAATGTTATTTGTAATTGTAATTGTAAATCTAATACTAATTGTAATTTTATTGTTGATATTGTAGTTGGAATCTCCTGGTAGAGAGGCAGAGAAGGCCTGACGGCCTTATCTCTACCAGGTTAAATAAATAAATAAATACTAAATACTAATTAAATTACCTACTGCTGTCAGTGGCAATGGTTGTGCACAGTTCTTGGAAACCCAAGTGTTCCATTGTAAACAAATTTGTCTGTTGCGCCGTATAGAAAGCGTGGAGGTCGCCACCGCGATGGGAGGGAGTCCCTACCCCATCGAAGAGATGAGGTGCTGGCTACGACGCTAGAAGAAATTGAATGAAAAGAGGGGGGAGACAGAGATAGAGAGATTGAATAAAGACGGGGTAGAGCCACTATAAAAGAAATATTGAATGAAATATGAAGAAAAGCTTGTCTGGATGAAATAGCCGCCTTGTCGTTGCACGGATAACATTTTCGGTGGCAAATTAAATAATAAAGGGGATTGTGTGCTGATTACTGGGCTGTGCCCTTATTCCCCCTGGGAGCGCCCCGGCCCACCTTGGTCATGCTGAGCCCCCTCAAAGCATGTCTCACCGATTGGAACCCGCGTAACTGAGTTACACCTCCTCTCCTTATTTCTTCGTCAAGGGCTGAGGTACGCAACCTGCCGCACGGGGTGAAGAAGACGGAGCCTGAAGCTAAGTTACTGACCTCTGCATTGTGTCAGTCTGTGCATCCGTGATGGTGCGTGAGTTCGATTCCTGTCTAAAACATAAATATCAGTATCATTTTTCAAGTTGTACAGCCTTCAAAAACATATTACCATCCTTGAACATCATGCCATACGACTACTGACGTACTTCATGGGTAACGTGCTCAGGCGTGGGTTCGAATCCAGATTAGGGTCATTACATGTTTGGAGTTTTTCCGACGCTTTCCCCAACTGTAAGGTGAATAATTTAATAGCGAATTCACGGTCACATCTCGTTAAATTATTAAATCGTAACTACCAGCTGACAAGAAATAATCTTCCTGTTGGCACAGCGTCGTTAAATAACCGACAAAAATATGCTAACATCATTTCATCGTATTATCATACTCAACATCATATGTTATGATAATATTGTCTCATGGGATTTTAATCTTTAACATCATATTACCATACTCTTTATATTAACATCATATGATTGGATTGCTTTCTTCAATATAATATTATCGGATTGTCTTCTTCAACATCATATCATCGGATTTTCATCTTCCACATCATATCATCGAAATGCCTTCTTCAAAATCATATCGGATTACTTATTCAGTATCATATCGCCTTATTGCCTTCTTCAACATCATATCATTGAAATCACTTCTTCAAAATCAATTCGAATTGCCTTTTTCAACTTTGTATCATCGCATTGCCTTCTTCAACATCATATACACATTGTCTTTTTCAATGTCACAGGCGGCGTGGCTCAGTCGGTTAAGGCGCTTGCCTGCCGGACTGAAGTTGCGCTCTGGCGCGGGTTCGATCCCCGCTTGGGCTGATTACCTGGTTGGGTTCTTTCCGAGGTTTTCCCCAACCGTAAGGTGAATGCAATGTAATCTATGGCGAATCCTCGACCTCATCTCGCCAAATACCATCTCGCTATCACCAATCTCATCGACGCTAAATAACCTAGTAGTTGATACAGCGTCGTTAAATAACCAACTAAAAATATCAACCTCACATGATCGGATTGCCTCCTTCAACATCACATCATCAGACTTTCCTCTTCAACATCATATCATCAGATTGACTCCTTCAGCATCACATCATCAGATTTTCCTCTTCAACATCATATCAGATTGACTCCTTCAACATCACATCATCAGATTTTCCTCTTCAACATTACATCATCAGATTTTCCTCCTCAACATCATATCATCAGATTGACTCCTTCAACATCACACATCATCGCATTTTCCCCTTCAACATCATATCAGATTTTAATTGGCTACTCTTCATGAGTCAACGTAAAGACAAACTCTTTACTAACTCTGACACTAAGCATTTTAAGGACCATGTTTATATTATGAAAGTTTTCAATGTTTTGTTGTTAGGAATACATCCCCAAAATGTTTCACATCAATTTGCATTCACCAGGTATTTTCAAATTATATTTAAAAGTTAAAACTGAATTCTAATATCGCTGTCAATTTATTAATGGTGTTTAATTCTTTACATTATGAAAATATTTAATGAGTAGAACATGGTTACCAACCTAAAATATATAAAACCTTTTGAGGGTTCGCCAAAATGAAATTCTAGAAGTCCGTGAGTCTCAAAATGTTAGAGCCCAATCTACCTCATAACAGTTTCAGTGGTGTAAGACGTAGGGTTGCCAACCTTGATTAGTTCTGCCCGCCCAAATCCCCTGCCCTTGAAATTTGGAGCCGCCAATGTGGGGAAGTAGAACTTTAGTCCGTTTGGTCTCGTATAGTAGAGTTACTGCGTGAGGAAGATGCTTCTGTTCGTGAACCCAGCTGAATGGAGGCAATACGTTACTCTGTTTGTGTGTAGCCTCGTTACCTTCCGGTCTAAGGCCATCCCGGCTTCTCGTAGCACGGTGATGTTAAGTATCGGTTAATTAGACGCAGTTGGCAGACCTGTTTAATCGAAGCACTTGGCAGTTATTTTTACGGACGACATGGGCCGGGGTGAATAATGCAGCGAGGACAAACTCGGGGCGACTGCACTATGGCACGCGACGGCGACAAAGTGGGGCGCCTCACGCGACGGCCCCTGCACACGGCGGGGGCGACTGACGAGTTTGCAGTGAGAAACGGGACGGGGAGGTAATGAGTGAATGAATAAATGATTATGTTGATATGATTTAGTGATTAATAATGATGAACAAATAAATAAATAGTGAATAAATGAATTAACAATAATGAATGAATCTCTAAAAAATTTCAGACTCAATGAAAGGTGAATGATAGTAAATTAATAAATGACTAAAAAAATAATGGTACCTAAATGCATGAAATGTTGAATGTTATAAAATGAATTTTGGAAAATAACTCAAGTTGTCTTTCATGCAATACAAAAACGTTTTACAGTCTTAAAATAAATAGTAGCAATTTCAAGTCAGCAGTCGAATATTGGTTCATCGTGTCAGGCATGACCTCAAATGATACGTAGTAAAATATGAACTTTAGATGTCTAACAAATAAACGTATACGTATAACAAGTTCCCTGTCATACAAAAATCACAATATAGTATCATTAAGCATGCGTCTGTCTTTTGGTTGTGTCCTTCATTCACAGCAAGGGAGTGGTCATTTGTTTTTTAAATCACACTTTTGTTCGTAAGTCAGTTTTGATAATACAATTGTCACTAAAAGAATAAATTAGTGTCAGGAACTGTTATTTCAATTATTTATTGTCTCAATGTTAACTGATGACGAATAGGGAAACTCGGAAATACTTATTTTAAATGCCAAATGTAAGACCTTGCGACTAGGGTAGAGGAAGGGATGGAAAATCTGACATTACACAGAAGAAACCGGTCTGCTTGGAAAGACTTCTTGTTTACTGCTGCATCGCAAATCATCCTGAGCTGCCGCATCACACGTAAATATAAATTCTAAAAATTAATAAATAAATTTCTTCATAAACTGCAGGTTTATTATGAAATTATTATTAACTGGGGAAGCTAAGCTTTTAGCTTACATTGACGCTACGCCACTGGTTGAATGTTATAAAAGTATCTTGGAAAATAACCTCACAGTAAACAAAGATTTTAGTTGCCCCAGTCGTGGTTCCTGTCAGGTATAAGACGTGTGAGTGAACTTCAGATGTCTAACTAAAATTGGCAAGTTCCCCACAAAAAAAAACAATATACTTAAGCATGCTGGGAATTCCTTACCTGCTTTTCAAATAACATGTGACCAATGAATCACGGAATACAGTGTGACAAAAGTCTCTTGTTAGATGAGGAAAACAATATTATTTGAAATGGCAAATGTAAGACCATGACAACGACAACAAAACTCACGCAAAGACAACAAAGATCAATACAAGGACCACTAAAAAAACACCGCGATAAGCGGTTCTTGTAGTGATCCTTGAAGTGGCCTTTGTCATGGTTCTTATCGCCAACCTTTTCGTGGTCCTTGTCGTTATCTTTCTAGAAGTCTTTGTCGTGTATCTTTTCGTGGTCCTTGTTGTGGATGTTTTGTAATCCTTGTTTTGGTACTTGCCTTGTCATCCTTATCATGGTCCTTGTCATGATTCTTGTCGCGGTCCTTGTTCTTTTTGTCGTGGTCCTTGTTGTCTTTGTCGAGGTCTTTATTATAGCCCTTAATGTCTTTATCATGGTGTTTATAGTGGTCCTTGTCTTTGTCACGGTGCTTGCTATCTTTGTCGTGGTTCTTATTGTGGTCTGTTTTTCTTTGTCATGGTCCTTATCCTAGTCGTCGTGATCGTGATCCTTGTGAATCTTATCGTGATGCTTGTCATGATCCTTGTCTTTGTCCTTAACGAGATCTTTACAGTGGTTCTTGTCTTTGTCGTGATCCTTATCGTGGTCCTTTTTGTCTTTGTTGTGGTCCTTATCATGCCCCTTATTGTCTTTTCTGTGGTCCTTCTTGTAATCTTTGTCTTTTTCATGATCCTTTTCTTTGTCATGGTCCTTGTCGTTGTCCTTATTGTCTTTGTCATGGTCCTTATGGCTCTTGTCTATTTTGTGGTCCTTATTGTAGTCTTTGTCTTTGTCATGGTCCTTATTTTGGTCCATGTCTTTTTTGGTGCTTTTTGTAGTCGTTGTCTTTGTCATGGTCCTTGTCGTGATACTTGTCGTTAAGACTATCGTGATGCATGCCATGAGCTTCATCGTGGTTCTTATCCTTGTCTTCGTATTGATCCTTATCAGGGTCCATATGATCTTTGTCGTGGTCCTACTTTTGTCATTTCAGAATAACATTTTCCACATTTGACAAGTGACTTTTGTGTCATGCTGTATATAAAACGTAAGAAATTCCAATCCCTTTGAAGTAGGCCTGTTTTAATTTTTTGTTGTGTCCTGTTTACGGTTTTCACTTTAAAGTTGTATCGAGTATCGCTGCTCTAAAACAGATATCGAAATAGTATCGAGAAATTGTGACACCGACCCATTTCTACTAGAAACTATAATATTTGAATAGGGGACTTCTAGAATACGAATTTATGTTGTCACTGAGCCACTTGACTAGGTTTAGAAAATAGTTGCAATGTAGCCTACTAATAGCTATTGTATGTCAGTTATGCAAAATCGAAGACATATATTTCCTGAAATCTAACAAATTTAGTCAGAAGACGGAAGTTGATCTTGTTTGAGTGCACAATAAATGATTTGATTCTTTTGTGTCTTTTGGAATGATACACAGGCGAGTTAATGCGTAAATTACAAATCTAAATAGCGATCAACATTTTTTAATGTAGCGCCTGAAACTACCACCGCTAGAAGGCAATAGTATCCAGTAATTTACAATTCATTTTATATATCAATATGCCTGGTAAATTATTAAATAAGTATATAATAAATTTCAATCTTAAGACATATCAACTTGCAAATGTTTATTTGCTATGTAATAACAATATGAACGTTTTCGCCGTTTAGGGCATCTTCAGATATAACAAAAACATATAATCTGGACATATAACAGTAAATTATGCAAATGACAAAGAATAGAAAACAATATATGTAATACATAAGATTCATGAGCTATATGTAAATATGACATAATGCAGGATGAATATAGAGATAATCTTTGAATTTTAAAATTAGACTAGACGAATATTTTATACATATAGCTCATGTTACATTAAATATACAATGGTTAAAATTTGTCAATGATGTTAAAATTTAAAATTTATAATGATAATAAAATATTTTAGAGTAATCATAGCTGAGAATTGTCGTGAGTTACAAGATAGTTTGCGTAGCTGATGTTCGTGTATTTTGTAATTGTTTCATCTGAAAATTGAAATGGAGACATAATAATAAATGCAAAAATATAAACGAGTTATTATATAGAAACGCAGATAATTATTATTATAAGATTACTTACTAAAATACATTTATTAATGAACTAATGTTGTTTATGTTAAAGAATTGCTGTTAGGTGTAATTAGATTTGTTGAGATATTTGAATAAATGCTCATTGATTATGAGTGTAGTGGAATGTACGAGTATTTCGTAATAGATAAATCGTAAGTTAGGTATGAATTTTAATCATACACTGAAATTTAAGTAGAGAAAATCAATATTGTAATTCGTAGAATTAGTAATAATTAGATGAGCTATAATACCAAATATATGTAAGTGATTTAAGGCAACAAATAATTAATATAAGATTACTTACTTAGAGAGATCGTTGGCTTTTGAAATGGATGTTGTTTGACGATTGGTGACTAATCTAATTTGACATCCTATTACGTGTCATCACGTTTATTGAAGTATATAAAATGAAGATGTTCTATAAATAAAAGAATATTAACTATTAATTTGCTTTTCAATTTTGATATGTGGGAAGGATGTAATTATTTAATGGATTTGACGGCATTCGAATACTTACATTTGTTTGGTGTGTTGGTGGAAGATGCCTAAACGGCGAAAACGTTCATATTGTTATTACATAGCAAATAAACATTTGCAAGTTGATATGTCTTAAGATTGAAATTTATTATATACTTATTTAATAGTATCCAGGTCTGAAAATGGTCGATTTGTGCACAAGCGAAACAAAAAGCAGCAGTTTGAAGATGGCGACGCATCTGTACAAGTGTTCTACTTTCGAGCAGCGCTCCTTTGTGCGATTTTTCTTCTGGGTAAAAGGTCTGACAGCAAATGAAATACTCTTAAAAAATGCTGCCCGTGTATGGTGAGCTTTGCGTCACATCAAAGAAGATCTATGAAAGGTGGATAAATATCGAACATCGAGTCGATTGGTCATTGAAGATTGGCAACGAAGAAAATCTGTATTAAGTTGGAGACTTGATCAGAGCAGACGGGATAAGGGGAAGATATGCTAGCCCGGATAGTCACAGATGATGAGTCTTGGGTGCATCAGTACCAGCCTGAAACAAAGCGTGTGTCAATGCTCGGATCAACTCGCCAATGGTATTCTCGTGCAAAGGTTTCGCCATATTGTAATTGCTGCTTCTTTGTTTCTCTTATGCGCACATCGATAATCCTACTGTCATGTAGCAATGATACCTTCTAAAAATGAAATAAGTTGGAGACTTGATCAGAGCAGACAGGATAAAGGGGAAGATATGCTAGCCCGGATAGTCACAGATGATGAGTCTTGGGTGCATCAGTACCAGCCTGAGACAGAGCGTGTGTCAATGCTCGGATCAACTCGCCAATGGTATTCTCGTGCAAAGGTTTCGCCATATTGTAATTGCTGCTTCTTTGTTTCTCTTGTGCGCACATCGATAATCCTACTGTCATGTAGCGAAGATACCTTCTAAAAATGAGATCGCGGCTTAAATATATATATATATTTTTTAAATTTATTTGACAATTTTTGTACATTAGTACTATCAATTGTGCTTAAATAATTAACGTTACAATAATATGAGACTTGTGGAGAGGGTGACGTCCATTAACGTTCCTCAAAGCATCAACAAGTTTTGTGCCTTTTCCTCTTGAGCGAAGAGAACTTCCGAGGAATCTGGTTGATTAAGTTGTTAGAATGTGTTGACAATGTTGCAAATAAGCGTGTGTAAAGAATGAATTACAGTCTCTATTTTGGCTAGGTCTAGATCTGAATGAAGTGTTTCATTTCTTACGTACCATGGTGCTCCAGTGATTATCCCTAGTGCCCGATTTTGGAATGTTTGAATACGCGATTTGTTATGATCCCATAATGAACATCCATAGAGCCAAATCATTACATATATTAACCTTTTGTTGGAAAGGGAAAGACTAGAGCTGCGCTTTCAATCGATGAAGTCTGTATCTTAATCTCTGGAGGGTGTAAGTGAGATGTTTATTCCAGGTCAAGCGACTGTCTAGGATGAGTCCAAGATATCGTATTTCTTCATGCTGTGGTACTGGTGAACAGTTGAGGTATAATGGAAGTACTTTTTTTTTTGAGGTATGTGAATGTTACTCTTGATGACTTATTTGTGTTCATGACTGTTCTCCATTTTTGTTCCATATTTCAATTTCCTGAAGAAAGTTTTGTAGAATGGTTCTCACTTGTTCACCAGTATCTCCTTTGCTAAGGACAGCAATGTCATCAGCGAACTGAGCTACAGTTAGAGAATCTGATTTAGGTGTTGGTATATCATAGTGTAAATTAAATAGAGAAAAGGGTCTAGAATGCTCCCTTGAGGTACACCTGCAGAAATATATCTAATCTGAGACTGTACACCTTCGTATATTATTGAATAAGTTCGTCTTCTAAGAAATGATTGAATTAAATTTTTACTTACATTTATTGACTCTACCTCGTATTTTGTGAGCTAAGAGAACTGATTAAATTGTTGCGGAACACGTTAAACATATAATGAAGAAGTCCGTGTAATCCCAGTGACGCAGAATTTTAACAGCGGTCATGATCGTGTGCAGGGGCCCGCGCTAGAATTCCTGTCATTTTTTGTACCAGTGAGCTGCGCCGGTCACGTGACCCCGCGTATCTATCGAGTGGGTGCTGATAACGCAATTATGTAATGCTGAGGAACACGGGCGGCTCTCACCCCTCTAATGCTGAAGCGTGTACGACTGCCCTGCATCCATCCGCGGTTCGTATCCAGGAGGTTAGCTCGCCTTTCACGGCTTCTAGATTAACTTTCCATTGTGGCTTGTTACGCTACTCTCCACCTGCATTTTACATCTTTCTCCATCATTTCTCTTTCTTCTTCCCCGCTTTGTTATCCTTCTGTACATAGTTTATTCATATCTTTCTCTTCGCTTTTAATCCCATTATGTTCTATATATTTTTCTTTCGTTTCTTTCTTGTTCTTTGTTTCACTGTATTGTTGTTCTTCATAATTTTTCTTCATATTTTCCTTATCGCTATTCGTGTTACTTTTTATCATGTTCCTTCCATTCTTGATTTTGCCTTTTTACCGCTATCCTCTTCTTCCTCTTCTTGTTTATGTTCATTGTACCTCATGCTGTTTTTGTTCTTCATGCTTTTTTTTTGTCTTTTGTACATTATGTGCTCACTCCTCTTACAACTATTCCATCTTTGTTTTTCTTGTCCTCCTTGTAGTTATTGCTGTCTTCGTTTTCTTTGTTCTTGTACTTCTTGGTGTATTCTTGCTCTCTTGTTGTCCTTATACGGTGGTTCTTGCTTTCCTTGCCTTCTTTTTTCTCCTGTTGGTTTCTTTTTTGTTCTTGTAGTTCTCGCTCCCCTTTTTTCCTCTTCTTCTTGTAGTTATCTTGCTCTTCTTGTACTTTTTGCTCACTTGCTTTTCTTGCACCTTTTTAGTTTTTGTTTTCCTTTTGTGCTTGTTTTTCTTCTAGTTTTAGTTCTCTTTGGTTTCTTTGCTCTTCTTGCACCTCTTGATGTATTCAACCTCTTTGTGGTAGTTCTTGCCCTTCTAGTTTTTGTTTGATCTTCTTGTAGTTTTTGTTTCCTTGTTCTTTCTGCTCTTTTTGTAGTAGACTATTTATTCTCATGTTTTTCTTATTCTTCTTATAATAAAATTATTTCTCTCTTATTTTTCTTTCTCTTTTTAGTTCTTACTGTCTGTTTTTCTTGCTCCTGTAGTTGTTGATGTCTTTGTTCTTGCTCTGTTCTTCTTGATCTTATTGCAGTTCTTGCTCTCTTGTTTTTCTTGATTTTCGTAAAGTTCTTGATTTTTTATATTTTTCTTGCTCTCTTTGTGGCGTTTACTCTTCTTGTAATTGTTGCTCTTTTGTTTTTCTTAACTCCTCTTGTAATTGTAGCTCTTTTGTTTTTTTTAACTTCCTGTAATTGTTGCTCTTTTCTTTTTCTTAATTCTTCTTGTAATTGTAGCTCTTTTGTTTTTTTTTAACTCTTCTTGTAATTTTAGCTCTTTTGTTTTTTTTAACTCTTCCTTTAATTGTTGCTCTTTTGTTTTTCTTAATTCTTCTTGTAATTGTAGCTCTTTTGTTTTTCTTAATTCTTCTTGTAATTGTAGTTCTTTTGTTTTTTTAATTCTTCCTGTAATTGTTGCTCTTTTGTTTTTCTTAATTCTTCTTGTAATTGTTGCTCTTTTGTTTTTCTTAACTCCTCTTGTAATTGTAGCTCTTTTGTTTTTTTTTAACTCTTCCTGTAATTGTTGCTCTTTTCTTTTTCTTAATTCTTCAAGTAATTGTAACTCTTTTGTTTTTTTAACTCCTCTTGTAATTGTAGCTCTTTTGTTTTTTTTTAACTCCTCTTGTAATTGTTGCTCTTTTGTTTTTCTTAATTCTTCTTGTAATTGTAGCTCTTTTGTTTTTTTAACTCCTCTTGTAATTGTAGCTCTTTTGTTTTTTTTTAACTCTTCCTGTAATTGTTGCTCTTTTGTTTTTCTTAATCCTTCTTGAAATTGTTGCTCTTTTGTTTTTCTTAACTCTTCTTGTAATTATAGCTCTTTTGTTTTTCTTAATTCTTCTTGTAATTGTTGCTCTTTTGTTTTTCTTAACTCTTCTTGTAATTGTAGCTCTTTTGTTTTTTTTTTAATTCTTCCTTCTTTTGTTTTTTTAATTGTTGCTCTTTTGTTTTTTTTAACTCTTCTTGTAATTGTTGCTCTTTTGTTTTTCTTAATTCTTCTTGTAATTGTTGCTCTTTTGTTTTTCTTAACTCTTCTTGTAATTGTAGCTCTTTTGTTTTTCTTAACTCTTCTTGTAATTGTAGCTCTTTTGTTTTTCTTAACTCTTCCTGTAATTGTTGCTCTTTTGTTTTTCTTAACTCTTCCTGTAATTGTTGCTCTTTTGTTTTTCTTAACTCCTCCTGTAATTGTTGCTCTTTTGTTTTTCTTAACTCCTCCTGTAATTGTTGCGCTTTTGTTTTTCTTAACTCCTCCTGTAATTGTTGCTCTTTTGTTTTTCTTAACTCTTCTTGTAATTGTTGCTCTTGCTTTACTTGTCCTTCTTGTAGTTCTTGTCCTCTTGCACTCTTGCTTTATTGTCCTTCATGTAGTTCTTGCTCTCCTAGTTCTTCTTGTCCTCCGTAAAGTTCTCAAACTTTTATTTTTCTTGCTGTTTTTGTGTTTCTTGTTCTCTTTTGTTTTTCTTAACTCTCCTTGTAATTCATGTCCTCTTGCTTTCTTTTTCTTGTAGTTCTTGCTCTTTTTTTCTTGCTCTTTCTTGTGGTTTCTGCTTTCCTTGTAATTCCTGCTCTGTTGTTTTTCTTACACTTCTTGTAGTTGTTGCTCTCTCGTTCTTCCTGTAGTTTTTGCTTACTTGTTTTTCTTGCTTTTCCTGTAGTTTTGCTCATGTTTCTCTTGTCCCTATTCTAGTTCTTGTTCTGCTTGTTTCCTTGATCTTACTTTTTTTTTTTTTCATTTTTTGTCTTTCCTGCTCTTAATTTCCATGTCTTTCTTACTCTTTGTTTCCTCGGCTCTTTTCTTCCTCCTCTCGTTATTTATTGATCGTCTTTTTATTCTCCTATATTTATGACTAAAGACACTATTCCTGTCGGATTGTGTGTATTTTTAATGAACGAAAAACCGTGCGTTAGTTTTTTTTCTCGGTCTTCTCTTGTCATTAGCCTATTATGTTTTTTTTCATGTTTATTTATTTATTCATTCATTTATTTATAAAGAATATACAGAATAAAGAATATAATTACAAACAAACAAGAGAAATAGAAATAAAATAATACAAGCAATATAAACCGGGAGATATAGTAGAATTAACAAAATATGAGACCGAATGAGCAGCGCAGTTCAGATATAATATTAATAGGCCTATAAGAGAATATAAAATAAAATAAAATAGGAAATAGAACAGTCACAGAAATTATATAATACAATATTAATATAAGAGAAATATAGAAAATAAAAAAATAATAAAAATAAATAGATAAAATAAAATAGGAACTAAAATTTAAATTACAGCGGCAATGGAATTATATAATATAATATTAACACTAGAGAAGAATAATACCGCACGCGAAAAGTAGGACTATATATATTTTAAAATTATAGAATACAAATATAATATAGGTTGATTAAAATTCATACAATAGGCTATAAATTTATTTAATCAATTGAAGATATTAATCAATTGAAGTTTCTAATTTTCTTGTTATATGTTAGTGGGTTACATGTTAGAAGTTCTGGGTGTAATTTAGTTAAAGCATTGTACAACCGAGAGCCAAAATTTATGCTATGTTTAGATCAGCAGATGTGAGACATTTAGGTTCTACTAATGTTAAATTAATATTTCGTCTTGTGTCATAATTATGTGTCTGTAATACAAACTTATTACGATTTTTATGATAAAATTTTAACAGCGTGTACTTATAAATTTGTTCAATATCAAATACATTAAATTCAAAATAAATTAATTTAGTTGGATAGTTGTAGTTTTAAATTTCTTCAAACAAATTTTACTTGGTATTGGTGCAGTACTATTTTATTCTTCAGCATTAGTAAGTGAAATACACGCAGTAGTTCTCGATTTAATTGGAACTAGAGTGTTAGAGGACGTGGTGACACTCGCTAAAAGGATGAAATGGCGCTGGGGAGGACACGTGATACGAATGCAACCTACCAGATGGGCACACACGGCGACACTGTGGGATCCAAGAATTGGCTGGAGAAACCGTGGACGACCGAGGACCAGATGGGGGGACGAGTTCCAGTTGCAGCTAGGAGGACTGTGGACCAGAATAGGACGCCAAAGAACACGGTGGAAGGACGCAGTCAACCAACTTTGAATGGGAGCAACAACCAGTGCTAGCGAAATTGTGGACAAAGAACTAGAAATGTATATAGACCATCAGGTCGGCTCTTCTGATGGTCAAGACTTGAGCCACCCCTGCCCAAGCAGGAGGCCTTGCCCCACTGGGGATTTACGGCTTTATTATTATTATTATTATTATTATTATTATTATTATTATTATTATTATCTATATATATATATATATATATATATATATATATATATTTGAACTGGTAATGGAAATTACGGGAAAATGGCTGAACGGATTTTAATGAGTGACCCTCATTTTCATGCCTGGCATCCAAAGTTTTTCGAAAAGTAGTAGTTTTCAGTGAAATGTCAATTTTCCTACATAATTATCCTATTTTCCAAAATTCATCTGTTGTCAGTTTTGAGAACTAATTTTATCGAACCACGGCCGACTTGATTGAATTTCAGAACAAAACACACACTACAATAAACAATAGACTATTACACGAAGGCCATGACCTGCAGGATTGCCGACATATTTAGAGCACAATTCAAATTTGTTATTAAAAACTGGTTCTGCAGTGTATAATTTTCTGAGTACAGCTGTGTGTTGGATATTCAAAGCTACGAAACTTGAGGTGGTTTGATGACATTATTACCATTAGAAATTAAATATTATTATAGTTAATATCATGATGCATCTATTTTTAACTAATTGTACATAATATTGATGCTATATTGATGACATGAAAGTGAAACGTTTTGTGGTTATGTAAATAAATGTAGAGAATATCTTAATTTAGATCTTCATTTCTATAATTTACCGAGTGGCTGCTATATATAACTACAAAACTTAAGTAAGATAATAATATTGTTATTAAAAATCAAATATTTTTATACTTATTAACCCAGTGGGGTTGGGTCTTTTCATATACTTAATGGCGGTGTAGTGTAGATATTGGTATGTGTCATTGTCTTCAGTATTGGCTCGAGAGAGCGCAGAAATTACAGTTCCTAAGGAAAGATCAAAAGGTATTACTTACTGATAAAATAAGAGGCCTAGAAAATTTTGTAGTCTCCAGATCATTTCAGCAAGATCATTTAGTAGGATAAAATGATTTTACGCTCTACATTTCAAGTTCTACATGCAGCAGCTATACGAAAATGCTATTGCTCGAAAGCTTAGCAAACCTGACATTTTTTAAATTTTGCCTACAATCCACAATGACCTGAAATAGCTACTGCTATCGTCCTAACATTGATACTTGCGTTTTCGCGTTGAAACTCAAAAACTGAAGTTGGATAGGTTCAAGAAAAAGTATTAGGCCTAAAAAAATCCATTCAGAGGGAGTATGTTTCATTATTATGGAAGCAAATAACTATCAAAAAGACAAGTATTCTTCATTGAAAATAAATCAGAAAAATTTTTATTTGAACGTCTAACGAACTTAGTTTGCAGCAGTATTTGCTGCACAAGCCACTAGTCATTATAAAGTGTTAGAGATGTATGAATTAGCTGATAAGCACATGACATTGGGCTGTTCCCAAGGCCAGGTGATGCAGTATTACCCGTGGCTGCTTAACGAATAATACACAAAAAGCACGCACCCCTACGCAGTAAGTCCAGGCAGCGCTTCATCCATATGTTACACCTGCCATCAGGAAATAGCAATGCAGTCAGTCTTGATCTAGAAATTTGTCGACACCAACACTTGCATAGCCGATCCATCTGCAGCTGCCTCGACCGCCAGCTTTGCGAACAACGCATCTGCACAACTGCGGAGTACGCAACGCGATAAACATGAAGTAGCTTAAAAGAAGAGTGAAGCAAAAGGATGTGGAGGAAGAAAGAGTGTAAGGAGAAAAAGAGAAAGAAAATATAAATGATATGCAGAATATAACAAAGAGGAAAGGAAAATGAAGGGGAACTAAAAAAAAAATTGTAGAAACAGTTGAGGGAAAGAATTGTTAGGGGTTTTGTGAAAACCCGTAGATTGCGTAAAACGTCTTTATTCTTTGTACGTGTCGGCCTGGTGGCGTTGTTGGTACAGCGCTTACCTTCTATGCTCGAGGTTGCGGGTTCGATCCCGGCCCAGGTCGGTGGCATTTAAGTGTGTTTAAAGGCGACAGGCTCATGTGTCAGTAGATTTACTGGCATGTAAAAGAACTCCTGCGGGACAAAATTCCGGCACATCGGCGACGCTGATATAACCTCTGCAGTTGCGTGCGTCGTTAAATAAACCGTGATTTAAAAAGTTTTTCTTTGTACGTAATTTTTAGGTTAGGTAAGGATGGCTTTAAGGATTAAATACGTACTACCACAGGCAGGATGAGTATACACTATCCTATAGACATAATTGGATAATGGAGTGGTATGGACCGTGTCTAATAACGCAATGACGCAATAAAGAAGAGAAAATGGGAAAATAAATAAATGATAAGCGATATTTAATTTTTTCAAGAGAATTTCAGATTGTGAGGAAGAATATATGTGGGCTCTAAGCCTGTTGGTCACTTGACTCGCTCTGTTTTCCACCGCTCTGTTGAAGGAATTTAATTATGGTTTATTTAACGACGCTCGCAACTGCTGAAGTTACATCAACGTCGCCGGTGTGCCGGAATTTTGTCCCGCAGGAGTTCTTTTACATACCAGTAAATCTACTGACATGAGCCTGTCGCATCTAACCACACTTAAATACCATCGACCTCGGCCAGGTTCGCAACCTCGAGCACAGAAGACTAGCGCTATACCGACTGCGCTACCGGGGCTGACCTGTTGAAGGAATTAAAGAGAATTTTTAAGGGGAAAAGCCGAAAATGAACGTGTGCAAAAACTCGTAGTAAATGAAATTCAAAATGGAACAAGACTGACCGCATGGAAAACCATGAGACACGAAGTTCATCCCACACTTCTGTCTCCATTGTACCCCAAGTGACGTCAGAATAAACCTTTCATGTTGACACGTTACATTTGTTCTCTCCTTGTAGGCAGAATATAGATTTGTACATTATAAAACAAAAGAAGTGATAAAAAGTCAAGGTATAGATGAAAATTGTTTGCACTTCGGAAATCTACGTAAACCTTCTGAAATTACTTTCACCTCTATAGTATATTGTTCCCTGTTTAGCTATGAATCCCTGTGGTAACTCACGAGATTACCTTTAGCCTATATTATTTATTTTCGGGATTTTTTAACTGACGTTGCTCCTTGTTATGTCCGTTAGAAGGCGATACTTCACGAATATGAGTCAGACCTATCCCAGAAGATGGTCGGATGTTATGTGAGGAGCGATGGTAAAGAGTTGTGTAGGATCGGGAAGGAGGCAAATCGTGGCCTCTGATAGAGGTACTTTGACTATTCTAACATTCGCATTGAAGGACTTTGAAAACGACGAAAAATTCGAGTTAGGATACCCTGTCTATGGGATCCAATCCTGGATCTCCGAATAACAAATGGGAGCAATTATCATTATTCACCGGGGCTAACAAAATCCGACCTAATGAGTGCTCCAACCTCAGAATAGGATTTTTCATATTCGCCAGAAAGTAGGCATAGGGGCAAATGGTTACATGTCAAAATGCGCGATGTTAACAAAAAAAAAAGGCCTAACTATAATAATAATAATAATAATAATAATAATTATTATTATTATTATTATTATTATTATTACTATTATTATTAGTCTATTCATCCCGCCAGAAAATTGTAATCTTGTTTTGAAATTTTGACTTGTTACTTACTTACTTACTTACTTGCTTTTAAGGAACCCGGAGGTTCATTGCCGCCCTCACATAAGCCCGCCATTGGTCCCTATTCTGAGCAAGATTAATCCAGTCTCTATCATCATATCCCACCTCCCTCAAATCCATTTTAATATTACTTTCCCATCTACGTCTCAGCCTCCCCAAAGGTCTTTTTCCCTCTGGTCTCCCAACTAACACTCTATATACATTTCTGGATTCGCCCATACGTGCTACATGCCCTGCTCATCTCAAACGTCTGGATTTAATGTTCCTAATTATGTCAGGTGAAGAATACAATGCGTGCAATTCCCCATATATGTTGTGTAACTTCCTCCATTCTCCTGTAACTTCATCCCTCTTAGCCCCAAATATTTTCCTAAACACCTTATTCTCAAACACCCTTAACCTATGTTCCTCTCTCAAAGTGAGAGTCCAAGTTTCACAACCATACAGAACAACCGGTAATATAACTGTTTTATAAATTCTAACTTTCCGATTTTTTGACAGCAGACTGGATGATAAAAGCTTCTCAACCGAATAATAACAGGCATATCCCATATTTATTCTATGTTTAATTTCCTCCCGAGTATCATTTATATTTGTTACTGCTGCTCTCAGGTATCTGAATTTTTCCACCTCTTCAAAAGATAAATTTCCAATTTTTATATTTCCATTTCGTACAATAGGCCTATTCTCGTCACAAGACGTAATCACATACTTTGACTTGTTACACATCTTAAAGCTTCAGTGCTAATATAAGATCTACGGAATGCAGATCCACACCCTCTTAACTAGAGTCTCATTTTGTTTACCTTTCACTACCTCGAACCCGGAACATGTACCTTCTCTCTATTCCTCTGCACAGAATATCCTTCTACTCATCATCTTTCAGCATATCGATTCCACGCCTCTGGAATTCTCTCCCTGACCATGTCAGAGACTGTCGGACAATATCAAAATTCAAATTTAAATTAAAGAATCACATTCTAGTTCATGTAATTGGTTGTGGAACACCTGTCAGGTTGCGCAACTTCGGTTTAACCCATGACATATAATACATATTGTAACTATGCTGTTGTAAAATTGGCAATTGATATGTAATGTATTTATTATTATTATTATTATTATTATTATTATTATTATTATTATTATTATTATTATTATTGCTATCTCTGTTTTTCTTTCTTTCTTTCTTGTATTAGCTCGATGAGAGCTCTAGTGTTCTTTTGACCCTGTTTAGGGCTTTAATTTAATTTATGCTCGACCATGCCGAAATATAGTAATTATACACCTGGTAGCAGCCCTTTAATGGACCTCATTAAAGTACACCTATTCATTAAAGTTCAGGTGTTCCACCAATCAGAAAACACCATTGTAGCAATATGAAAGCGCAAATATCGATTATTCTCGGATATGGAATCGAAAGACAACTATCAAAACGTCACGGAGGCTGGAAATCCAATACTGTCGCAGAAGGTTATGTTCTGTTACTATAATAATTAGCGTTAATTGTAAATAATATTGAAATAAATTAAATTTGTCATCTCGTTTTTCAATGTCTAAATCAATTTCAAGGTTATATCAAGATTAATTATAATTTTACTCTCTAGATCAGGCGTCTCAAGGCCAACGCATAAAAGTTGTCACAGAGAGCGAGTGTAAATAACGTAATCAGCTGAAGAGATAAGCGCAATACAAGATAGATTGCTGATTAATGTTACAAGCATGAGCGAGCTAAGTTGTAACTGTCGCGGAAGAAATGCCACAAAGCTGCACTGTCACAATAGACGGTTGTTTTCGGAAGGAATTTCTTAAGTAGTTTGCAATAATAATAATAATAATAATAATAATAATAATAATAATAATAATAATAATAATACATTTATTTTCTAATTATATACTATCAATGAGTAAAAAGAAGACATCTGAAGCACGAAGAACCATACATGTTACGTAATTATTTAAGCACAAGGAACTGGCCAACTTACTTTATCTCCTGGCCTAGTTGACTCATAAGTGGTGCCTTGTTGGTATCACTTGTGAGGTTCAGACCTTCTTCAGACAGTTGACCAAACAATAACAATATTTCATTTCTAGTAAAGGTTCTTGGTATCGCTCTTTTTTAAGTTTATACTATATTTAATAAAATAAAATTCAATTGAATAATAATAATAAAATTACAATTAAACTTGTTGGTTGTTAAAGTAGGTATTCTTACGTTACGCTAATATTAATATATTAATTACAATAACAGTTAAATAACATATTTCGTAATGTTTTCAATAATTAAAAATAACCAAAACTTATTAGAAATTCACAAGCAATTATTTTAAATTAGAACTATTCAAATCTTAAATCTGGTCTGAAATTCTTTTCTCAAGTCCTTCAGTATTTCATTATATTTGTTACACTGGTCTTGATTCAAATCAGGTAACAATATTGATTAATGAAGTGGTACCCACTGAAACTTACGACTTGCAATTTCGCTTTCCTTATGAAATCTTTTATTTCTTCATACATTTGCTGTAATAAGAACATTCTTTCCTCGGAGATGGACACAATGACTGACTGTTACATCGTAGCGGTTGCAGATGTCTATTCAAACGTCGCGGTAAAAGACGTCATCCGGAGATACACGAACTGCTCCTGCATCTTGTTTCACTCTTACATTGAAAAAGAGAAAGAGGAGGAAATGCTCTGAGAAGGCCCTATTGAGACGTCTGCTCTAGATTATATCAAGGTCAATGACATCTGTTTCTCGGAAAAAGTCAATACTTTCGCTTCTGCGCACATCTCGCAATTTACGAGATATTGCACAAGGTCAGTTCCGCTCCCCAGTCAGATAAGAATAACTTGAATACTTATGAATAATTTTAAGTTAGAAATATGGTCGAGCATAAAAAGTCGTATGAAACTTGTCTATAATGGTAATTAAGACGCTCGTATGAAAATTATGAAACTCGCTTGCGCTCGTTTCATAAACAAACTCTGGTCTTAATTACTGCCATTATAGGCTCGTTGCATAATGTACTATTGTATTATTTTCATCAGTGTTTGCATTCCTTTCTTGTATTTATATGTGCTATCTTGTAGGTTGGAAGAGAAAACCTTATGTCCTTAATCCCGTCAGATTAAA
>JAJSOF020000015.1:154635305-154652805 GCA_025594305.2 Periplaneta americana
TAGATGTTTCTTCATTAAGACGCCTTTGGCCAAGAAAAAATATTTTTAAAATATATTGTTAGATTCCGCATTGAAAGTACAAATAAACACATATTTTTTACTGGTGCACCGTTGATAAGAAGGTATTGAAAATATCAAATAAAGAAAATAAATAGTACGCGCGTGAACTAACCAGCTGACTGTGAGACGGGAGGTAGTCGAGACAAACAAGGCCAGGAGACAAACACATGATGTGTCGTCTAGCAGTCATGGCTGGGCTAGCTTTATCACAGGTTTTCATAAACACAGGAGTAAAATGACGCCCAATGCTCGCTTATCATCAGCTCTCGACCAGTGCGTGCGGTACTGCGCCGTTCAAGTCTAGGCGTGTGAAAATAATCTATTTAATAACCTCGAAACTTATTGCCGAGCCACTAAGCAAACAATGCCGAATTGCTCTTAATAATGCAATGTTTTTTTCTCAATATTTTTTTACGTTTTTACAAATGGCCAAATAGCCTAAAAGCAAGTAAAATCAGATTATCTGTCTCTCTGTGTGCAATAAAAAAGAACTATTACTTCTTAACATAACCTACCAAATGTCAGCTTCAAAATAAGCTCTCGTTCAATGTTCTGCAGTAAATGGTTCCAGAGTTCTGAGCGCTGAAAGAGGCTTGCTTTTATAAAATACTCTAAATTTGTCGCTCAATAATACGAAAACCGTTTGATTTTCGATAGTATATTTTTGAAAATGCACTTCCCTCAGCACCTTATATAAGCAGGGAAAAAATTAGAGTATAAAAAATGCGAGGTTTTTTACTGATCGATTTCATATGGAATAGCCCATACATACTGGGTGTTCAGTTCAAAATGTGTCTTGGCTCGCTGTATGCCGTCATGTGGCTAGCTGACGAGCCTAGAGAATCAATCTTCCTACACTTCCGCAGCTCAGGTGTATAATCTAAGAGGCAGAGAAGTTGGCTAGCAAGTACGGCGTTCATTCTGAAGAGTACGTGCCGATACGTACGGTAACGCCGGTAGTGGCAGGAATGTGAACTGTTTGGAAATACGTACTGTCGGGATATGGGGAGAGGGTTAAGACGATTAATTACGTATTTGTTGACATTAACTTCGACGGTCAACATGGACACGGAGCATTTGATTTGTGTTGTGGAATGTTACCTTACGCAACCGATGATAACAAATACCCTGCGTACGACTTGCCGGCGCAAAACACAGTTCGAAAGAGGTTATGGTAGCACACAGACCGTACAGACCGCCATCTGTTGCTACGACGTTCAATTTATACCACGTTCTCAAGTTCAGATTGAAGAACGCCTTAAATAATCAACTTCTCTAACATAAAAGCTGAAACTCGCTTCAAATCGGTGACCCAACAACAGTGACGTCATGACACACTTTGAAATGAACACCCAGTAGTTCCTGTTCGTAGGTCTACGTAATTACAGGGCCCGGACTTCGATGAAAAATCATATTTTTTCTGAGTACTGTAGTCGGAAACGATGCATAGGAGCAACAAGTATATTCTCCAAGAAATATGTTAGATCTATGGGGCTTTTATAGGTCATCAAAATTCATTTTTTCATGTTTTTCAGATTAAAGTAATTTTTTCCAAAGCCGTTAGTAAATGTCGGTTTCTAGGTTACAAAAAGCGGAAGAGAAATGTAGTACTTCTCTCCCTAAAGGAAATGGCTGTTTATCGCTACAATTTTATCACTTCCCTAGCATTTGTTTGTTTTCATCACTTCCCTAGCATTTGTTTCTTTGTTTGCCAACATTTCAAAATGCAAATTCTTTACGGTACTATAAAACATGATTTGCGATCGTAATTTGTTTCCCCCATAGATAGTTGACTGAAAATGGCGGCTCCGTTCAAACGTTTTGGTGAAGTTAACATTAGTGAAATAGAATTTTAGTAAGTCAATTAATACCTGTTTTATACTTTATTTCTTCTAATCTTCATATACTTTCTTCTGTTTTTATGTCTTCCCTACCATTTGTTTCTTTGTTTGCCAGCATTTCAAACTGCACATTCTTTACGATACTATAAAACATGCTTTCCGATCGTCATTTGTTTACCACATAGATAGTTGACTGAAAATGGCGGCTCCGTTCAAACGTTTTGAAGCTAACATTAGTGAAATAGAATTGTAGTAAGTCAATTAATACGTAGTTTATTGTATTAGAGTAAGCCGACTTTATTTCTTCTAACCTTTATATACTTTCTTCTGTTTTTATGACTTCCCTAGCATTTGTTTCTTTGTTTGCCAACATTTCAAACTGCAAATTCTTTACGGTACTATAAAACATGCCTTGCGATCGTCATTTGTTTACCGCATAGATAGTTGACTGAAAATGGCGGCTCCGTTCAAACGTTTTGAAGCTGACATTAGTGAAATAGAATTGTAGTAAGTCAATTAATACGTAGTTTATTGTATTAGAGTAAGCCTACTTTATTTCTTCTAACATTTATATACTTTCTTCTGTTTTTATGACTTCCTAGCATTTGTTTCTTTGCAAATCAAGATTTCAGGTATAACTCCCTGTAAAGTTGATTTGAATAATTTTCGAGGAAAAATTGTTCCGGAGCCGGGTATCGAACCCGGGACCTTTGGTTTAACGTACCAACGCTCTACCACTGAGCTACTCGGGAACTCTAACCGACACCGATCCAATTTTTCCCTCTATATCCACAGACCTCAAAGTGGGCTGACAACCGTCAAGCAACCAACTTCGAGTGCACACTAACTCCGTGTGACTTAAATTGTGGTTTTCTGTTAACGAACAGTGACGTGTATTATGCAAATCAAGATTTCAGGTATAACTCCTGTAAAGTTGATTTGAATAATTTCGAGGAAAAATTGTTCCGGAGCCGGGTATCGAACCCGGGACCTTTGGTTTAACGTACCAACGCTCTACCACTGAGCTACTCGGGAACTCTAACCGACACCGATCCAATTTTTCCCTCTATATCCACAGACCTCAAAGTGGGCTGACAACCGTCAAGCAACCAACTTCGAGTGCACACTAACTCCGTGTGACTTAAATTGTGGTTTTCTGTTAACGAACAGTGACGTGTATTATGCAAATCAAGATTTCAGGTATAACTCCCTGTAAAGTTGATTTGAATAATTTTCGAGGAAAAATTGTTCCGGAGCCGGGTATCGAACCCGGGACCTTTGGTTTAACGTACCAACGCTCTACCACTGAGCTACTCAGGAACTCTAACCGACACCGATCCAATTTTTCCCTCTATATCCACAGACCTCAAAGTGGGCTGACAACCGTCAAGCAACCAACTTCGAGTGCACACTAACTCCGTGTGACTTAAATTGTGGTTTTCTGTTAACGAACAGTGACGTGTATTATGCAAATCAAGATTTCAGGTATAACTCCCTGTAAAGTTGATTTGAATAATTTTCGAGGAAAAATTGTTCCGGAGCCGGGTATCGAACCCGGGACCTTTGGTTTAACGTACCAACGCTCTACCACTGAGCTACTCGGGAACTCTAACCGACACCGATCCAATTTTTCCCTCTATATCCACAGACCTCAAAGTGGGCTGACAACCGTCAAGCAACCAACTTCGAGTGCACACTAACTCCGTGTGACTTAAATTGTGGTTTTCTGTTAACGAACAGTGACGTGTATTATGCAAATCAAGATTTCAGGTATAACTCCCTGTAAAGTTGATTTGAATAATTTAAGTCACACGGAGTTAGTGTGCACTCGAAGTTGGTTGCTTGACGGTTGTCAGCCCACTTTGAGGTCTGTGGATATAGAGGGAAAATTGGATCGGTGTCGGTTAGAGTTCCCGAGTAGCTCAGTGGTAGAGCGTTGGTACGTTAAACCAAAGGTCCCGGTTCGATACCACTCCGGAACAATTTTTCCCTCGAAAATTATTCAAATCAACTTTACAGGGAGTTATACCTGAAATCTTGATTTGCATAATACACGTCACTGTTCGTTAACAGAAAACCACAATTTAAGTCACACGGAGTTAGTGTGCACTCGAAGTTGGTTGTTGACGTTGTCAGCCCACTTTGAGGTCTGTGGATATAGAGGGAAAATTGGATCGGTGTCGGTTAGAGTTCCTGAGTAGCTCAGTGGTAGAGCGTTGGTACGTTAAACCAAAGGTCCCGGTTCGATACCCGCTCCGGAACAATTTTTCCCTCGAAAATTATTCAAATCAACTTTACAGGGAGTTATACCTGAAATCTTGATTTGCATAATACACGTCACTGTTCGTTAACAGAAACCACAATTTAAGTCACACGGAGTTAGTGTGCACTGAAGTTGGTTGCTTGACGGTTGTCAGCCCACTTTGAGGTCTGTGGATATAGAGGGAAAATTGGATCGGTGTCGGTTAGAGTTCCTGAGTAGCTCAGTGGTAGAGCGTTGGTACGTTAAACAAAGGTCCCGGTTCGATACCCGGCTCCGGAACAATTTTTCCCTCGAAAAATTATTCAAATCAACTTTACAGGGAGTTATACCTGAAATCTTGATTTGCATAATACACGTCACTGTTCGTTAACAGAAAACCACAATTTAAGTCACACGGAGTTAGTGTGCACTCGAAGTTGGTTGCTTGACGGTTGTCAGCCCACTTTGAGGTCTGTGGATATAGAGGAAAAATTGGATCGGTGTCGGTTAGAGTTCCCGAGTAGCTCAGTGGTAGAGCGTTGGTACGTTAAACCAAAGGTCCCGGGTTCGATACCCGGCTCCGGAACAATTTTTCCCTCGAAAATTATTCAAATGAACTTTACAGGGAGTTATACCTGAAATCTTGATTTGCATAATACACGTCACTGTTCGTTAACAGAAAACCACAATTTAAGTCACACGGAGTTAGTGTGCACTCGAAGTTGGTTGCTTGACGGTTGTCAGCCCACTTTGAGGTCTGTGGATATAGAGGAAAAATTGGATCGGTGTCGGTTAGAGTTCCCGAGTAGCTCAGTGGTAGAGCGTTGGTACGTTAAACCAAAGGTCCCGGGTTCGATACCCGGCTCCGGAACAATTTTTCCCTCGAAAATTATTCATTTGTTTCTTTGTTTGCCAACATTTCAAACTGCAAATTCTTTACGGTACTATAAAACATGCCTTGCGATCGTCATTTGTTTACCGCATAGATATTCGACTGAAAATGGAGGCTCCGTTCAAACGTTTTGGTGAAGTTAACATTAGTGAAATAGAATTTTAGTAAGTCAATTAATATTTTATTCTTTTGGAGTACTTTATTTCTTATAATCTTTTTCATACTTCCTTCCACTCATGTAATAATTAATGCCACTCGAGTTTTGATTTTTTCTAGATAAATCGAAACCTCTAGTGAGATTACCTTTGATAAGCTGAAATTTAATACAGAATCACAGTTCAAAGACAGAGCGTTACAAACAATGGAGAGTTCTTGAAGAAAACAGTTTTAGGAATTGGAATAACAAAAGGTTGTCTTTGACATAATTCTGTTGTTTTTACATTGAACTAAAAGAATTTAAGAAAATCACAGTTATTTAGTATACCGTTAACAGTTTTATAGAGTACAATTTGGCTATTTATTAATCGTATAGCTTTTAAAGTTTTATAATTAAATTTAACAAGTCACTGTGAAATTTGCTTTTTATAACACGACACGTGATTTTTTTTAATATAGGTAATCTACCTTCTGTCTGGCGGGAATATAATTATGTCTGTTCTTGACCCAAGTCAGTGAAACAGTCAAGTCCTTTTCAACTGTAGAGACGTTACTAAAAGTCAGACTTGTACAAAAGTGTGCAGCTTGCATATTTATCTAGGCAGTGCATAAAAAATGTCTATTTTTTTTAAATTGGACATGACCGGTTTTTGCACCGAGGTCTTCAATTTTGCTCCAAAACCGACATTGCTGTAGTAACCTTCTAGTATAGGCTACACACAACCTAATTTCCTCTCACCATTTTCTTTATATTTCGCCGATTCGACAATGGTGGTGATAGTGGTGGTGGTGGTGGTGGTGATTATTAGGGACCGGAATTGTAGGTTTTTCCTATTTTTTCCCCTTGCTTCTGAACTGCTAATTTCTTCAATACTTTTCCGAATCATGATCGTAGGAGTCGTATATGTAAATTCAGTTGAACCTAAATTGGACCTTGGTACCTAAAAAAAACCCTAAATCATTGTTGATAAGCGTTAACCTGTATTTACTGCGTTACTAAGTAGCAGCCACATAAAATATGGAAATTTCAAGATAAAACAAAATTATGGCATTCTGTGGGAAATACCCAATACAAAGTAAAATTTGTCTCGATAATAAAATTTACTTACTTACTTACAAATGGCTTTTAAGGAACCCGAAGGTTCATTGCCGCCCTCACATAAGCCCGCCAGCGGTCCCTATCTTGTGCAAGATTAAGCCAGTCTCTATCATCATACCCCACCTCCCTCAAATCCATTTTAATATTTTCCTCCCATCTACGTCTCGGCCTCCCTAAAGGTCTTTTTCCCTCCGGTCTCCCAACTAACACTCTATATGCATTTCTGGATTCGCCCATACGTGCTACATGCCCTGCCCATCTCAAACGTCTGGATTTCAAGTTCCTAATTATGTCAGGTGAAGAATACAATGCGTGCAGTTCTGTGTTGTGTAACTTTCTCCATTCTCCTGTAACTTCATCCCGCTTAGCCCCAAATATTTTCCTTAGCACCTTATTCTCAAACACCCTGAACCTATGTTCCTCTCTCAGAGTGAGAGTCCAAGTTTCACAACCATACAGAAGAACCGGTAATATAACTGTTTTATAAATTCTAACTTTCAGATTTTTGGACAGCAGACTGGATGATAAGAGCTTCTCAGCCGAATAATAACACGCATTTCCCATATTTATTCTGCGTTTAATTTCCTCCCGAGTGTCATTTATATTTGTTACTGTTGCTCCAAGATATTTGAATTTTTCCACCTCTTCGAAGGATAAATCTCCAATATTTATATTTCCATTTCGTACAATATTCCCGTCACGAGACATAATCATATACTTTGTCTTTTCGGGATTTACTTCCAAACCGATCGCTTTACTTGCTTCAAGTAAAATTTCCGTGTTTTCCCTAACCGTTTGTGTTATAAAATATTAGAAAGATATAATAGTTTCCCATATTTAGGTTACAATCTTTCCATTTTTGAAGAATTGGACATATCACAGAAAATTAATAAATATACAGGAGAGCTATGGGTATTATAAATAGTGTGATGAAACCATCCTTGGTTCAGAAACACACCCGCATAAGTCTCTACAACACATTGGCACGACCGATGCTCAGCTATGGCAGCGAAGCATGGACACTGAGGAAAGCAGATAAAAGCAGAAAAACGGCTTGTGAAATGCGATTCATGCGAAGAACAGCGGGCTATATTAAATGGGATCTGAAAAGAAATTGTGAAATTTTAAAGGAACTAAAAACTCAACCAGTTTTAGATTACATTGTTCAATATCAGTCTAATTGGAAACATCATTTGGAAAGAATGAGTATAATAGTAGACTCCCAAAGGCAATTTATGATTATGTACCACATGGCCAAAGATCTGTGGGTCGTCCTGCAAGAGATTGCATGAAAATTTTATGTGAGACCATAACAGGCCTTGTGGCCTAACACTTGTCAGGAAGAAGAAGATATGTATAATTTGAAAGAAATATCAATACCTTTCTAGAGAGAGAAAAAACACACTCGACGTGGAGGAGGCTGCCTTAATGCCTAAGGCAAAATCTGTACTTAACAGTGACAACATCTATGGCTCCCTTGCGTTCACATTTCAGTGACCTTCCAAAATATATTCAGTACTTGGAATCTTCGTCGCTACAACTGAAAGATGCAATTGGTGTCGTTGACTCGCTTCTACAGAAACAAGTACCAGGACCCGTGGGTGAAGCAGACACATTAAAACTTGAAGAAAATATTGCAGGGTTTGAAGAAAATGAAAAATGTGTGCTCCATTCTCCAGGGGAAAGCTTTGATTGTCAGTTACCATGGCTACCTGCTGCAGTGGCAGCGATGAAATTTGCACATATGACATCATGACAAATTACCTTTCGCCAAATTACCTTTCGTCTCGTTTCTCTTATCTATACTCTAACCACGACGTAAATACCAGATCACTTATCTGTGGCACGCTAAATATACCTCTTCATAGAACATCTTGTTATTCCTCATCTTTTACAATATCCACCTCGCGTCAATGGAATTCCTTGTCACAAAGTATTAGGGCTGCAAGACAACAAACACCTTTAAGAACAGCTTAAAAGATAACCTTATTAGCATTTCACTCCAATCATACTGATTTAAAATATTACAGACTACACTGTTGCTTTTTTCTTTAGACATCATCCTGATTGTGCTGCATTTTCAAAATTGTCTCATAATAATCTCTTTCTATTATCTAATATAATTTGAAATATATTAACATTCTATGTATTTTAGTTTAATTCTGCTACACAGTTTATTTCAGTGTTTAATTAATAGTTCATAGTATTTTGTTGTTTAATTCGTAAATAACTCTTGTATACATGTAACTCTCATCTAAATCAAATTGTTGAATTCTTTGTAAGTTCATGCATATGTATATACACTTTTTGCTGGTTGTGTGGAAGAGAAGGCCTTACGGCCTTAACTCTGCCAGCTAAAATAAATCATTATTATTATTATTATTATTATTATTATTATTATTATTATTATTATTATCATGTGCTGTCAAAAGAACCTTTCCGTCCTTCAAATGTATTTTGAGAGGCAATAGAAAAAACTTCTCGGTCGAGAAGCTTGAAAAGTATTTGGTCATATATTGCAACCAGGAACAGTACCAGTAAATAATGTTGTTTTGTGCGTTTTTTACTTTGTAAAATAATTTTTTTTTAAGTTTGAACAAATTTAATTGAAAGTTGTATGTGTACTGTGCTTTTTATCTATTGAAAATTGAAATTTATATAGTTATACCAAGAAAAATTATAGGCCTGTTAGATAAAATGTTAATTGTTATTTATTTATTTAATTTCTTCCTGTAACCACTACAGGTTGCCATCGACAAAGAGTACCATGATACAATAGAGAAAATGCCTTGAGGCTTAGTGATACATTGTTGTTAGAGTGAAAAATAACAATTTGAATTATATTGAAACACATGATATTAAACGAAGTAACGTCAAGGAGATGCGAATTAGCCATGGTCCATATGTATGATGCCTGAAAATAGCAATTGAGCCTTTGAGTGCTGCAATTTTATTGTTAGATCTCTTAAAATATTTTTATGCAGGCCAAAAGATTTACAGAAGTCGACTAGGAACCGGGGTATGGTCCCACGGGCTCCTATCATTAGTCCCGTAATGACGATGGATTCCAGATGGTATTTGTCCTTATAAAAACTGGTGGAAGGTTCATATATATTCCTTTTTTCCTCGTGTACTTCTTCTGGCTGGTGTTCGTGCGATTTGAATCTCACAGTAGGGTCTATGATGTAACCTTCAAGAGAGGGAAGTTTAAATGCAATTATGTCGATTCTTCGATTACTGCCCTCACTGGATATGCCGTGTACTTCTTCATATACTGAATAACCTTTGTTCCTTAAGGCAGTTGCTATTATACTGGGTGTTCATTTCAAAGTTTGTCATGACGTCACTGTTGTGAGTCAGCGATTTGAAGCGAGTTTCAGCTTTTATGTCAGAGAAGTTGCCTATTAATCAAGGCGTTCAATCTGAACTTGAGAACGTGTACGGTATAACTTGAATGTCGTAGCAACAGATGGCGGTCTGTAAAGTCTGTGTGCTACCATAACCTCTTTCTAACTGTATTTTGCGCGGGCAAGTCGTACGCAGGGTATTTGTTATCATCGATTGCGTACGGCAACATTCCACAACACAAATCAAAATGCTCCGTGTCCATGTTGACCGTCCAAGGTAATGTCAACAAATACGTAAGTAATCGTCTTAACCCTCTCCCCCATATCCCGACAGTAAGAAAAAAATTCACTTCAGTACATGTTTCCAAACAGTTCACATTCTTGCCACTACTGGCGTTACCGTACGTATCGGTAAGTAATCTTCAGAATGAACGCCGTACTTGCTAGGCAACGTCTCTCTCATTTAGGTAATACGCTTTGCGGAAGTGTAGGAAGATTGAATTCTCTAGGCTCATCGGATAGCCACATGAAGACATACAGCGAGCCATGACACATTTTGAACTGAACACCCAGTAGATCTTACTGTACTTTGATTTATACAAACTACAAATAATGTTAAAGGGGAAGGAACAAAAATTTCGAATCTTATAAATTTTGATAAATAATTTGGTTCTTGAAAAGGTCAGTTTCATGGTCCATTTTCCTTAATAAATACATATTTATTTTTAAGAATAACTGTAAGGATACATTTTTAACGGTTGCGCAGTTTTTACGACCCCTTTCTCCTAAAAAAAAAAAAGTATTTCAGCTATTCCAAAGACCTAAAATGATGTTTTTAGAAACCTAAAAATCCGGTCCCTAGTGATTATGATAATGAGACGATGATGTTTTGTATCCATGGTTACTTTAGATTTCCTGATAATGCCCCTAAACTAATCTATTAAAATGTAAACATTGAAGGCAACATATGGGACTACTTCCACACAGTATCGTTGGAGCTGACTTTGTGCAATTCATACCGCGAGCGCGATTGTGTTACTACACCCAATCAAAATGCAGTCTGCATCGGGCGGCATCACATTAAACTTGTTCACATCTTTTGTGGAAATTGTATTGGAGCGAAATCGATATATGCATGTCTGTCTGCTGTCCTCCCCCGCTCCAGTTCTATAACTGCAATGAAGAGATGTACAGGCTTTACCATGATTCAAGTGCAAAATTAAACAGCATGTTCGACGTTAAGTACATTTTGAAAATATCAGTAGTTCCGTTCAATACCGCGGTTATCATGACACACACTTGTAACACGAGATTAACGTATTCAGTGATCGCATACAGGGTGTCTCAGATCACCGTCAATCATCGTCACCATTTCGACAGTCGTCTGTGGAAACTGATTCTCGGTTCCTACCTACTCGCAGTCAGTCTCATTCAATTCTCGTTCCTAGAATTTCACCATCCTGATTCATAACTTCCATTTCCTCCTTGGTCTTCCCAATCCTCGTGTGTCCACTGGCATAGCAAACACCCATTTATATTACAGCCGTATAACCTTATCATCACAGTGTATCCTACTTACTTAATGGCTTTTAAGGAATCCGGAGGTTCATTACCGTCCTCACATAAGCTCACCATCGATCCCTATTCTGTGCAAGATTAGTCCAATCTCTACAATCACATCCCACCTCCCTCAAATCCATTTCAATATTATCCTCCCATCTACGTCTCGGCCTACCCAACTTCGGTCTTCCAACTAACACTCTATGTGCATTTCTGTATTCGCCCATACGTGCTACATGCCCTGTTTGGATTTAATGTTCCTAATAATGTCAGGTGAAGAATACAGTGCGTACAGTTCTGCGTTGTGTAACTTTCTCCATTCTCCTGTAACTTCATCCTTCTTAGCCCCAAATATTTTCCTAAGAACCTTATTCTCAAACACTCTTAATCTCTGTTCCTCTCTCAAAGTGAGAGTCCAAGTTTCACAACCATACACAACAACCGGTAATATAACTGTTTTATAAATTCTAACTTTCAGATTTTTTGACAGCAGACTAGATGACAAAAGCTTCTTAACCGAATAATAACAGGCATTTCCCATATTTTATTCTGCGTTTAATTTCCTCCCGAGTGTCATTTATATTTGTTAGGCTACTGTTAATCCAAGATATTTCAATTTTTCCACGTCTTCGAAGGATAAATTTTCAATCTTTGTATTTGTATTTGATACTATGTTCTTGTTACGAGACATAATCATAGCCTATACTTTGTCTTTTCGGAATTTACTTCCAAACCTATCTGTTTACTTGCTTCAAGTAAAATTCCCGTGTTTACCCTAATCGTTTGTGGATTTTCTCGTAATAAGTTTATCCTACGATTTCTAATAAATGTATAAGTTAAAATTTGTTCACCATGTTATTTTTTCCTGGGTTATTAAACAACTCTGTATCAATTACTAGGTTAGAGGAGCTTCGGGTATTATGGAATATTTGGGTAATATGGAATAGTGGTGTTTCATCATCGTAAAATATCACAATCCACCGGAAATCACGAAAACTACTTCATATGGTTCTCCGGGCGCTACTGTTGTAGTCTCGCTTGAGTTGAACTAGTGAAAACGTATTGGTTACTAACAAGTTGTCACATTTTAATTTATCCTTTTTCAAGCCTATATATAACTGAGTAAGTTTACTTAACATACTCTCCTAAATCTTGACTTAGTGTCTCCATACGTTTCTTCAAACGAATCTAAGGACGCCAAATTTATTTTATCAGTTTTTGGCATTTTTCTCATAACCTGTCATTTGGACTTAGGCCAGTTTGCAATCCACCTCTTCAATTCTATATTCTGTTGTTATCTAAAGCTTTTGCAGGTAATTTGATTTTAGCAGATGGTTACTAAATTTGCGTGTGATATACAATTTAACGAAATGCGCCATGTAATTAGGGGAGAGTCGGGTAGTATCGGACATCGGGTAATATCGGACAGTGAGTTTCTTTCATCTACCACATGATGATAGTACCTGATTGATATGGTTACGTTTCTGTGATGTCGCATAGAGAAACGTAACCATGTCATTCATGTACTACCATATGGTGGTAGATGAAAGAAACGCACTGTCCGATACTACCCGATGTCCGATACTACCCGACTCTCCCCTAAGTATCGGCCTTTGTTATCGCAATGGTTTTACGTGTTTAAGTTTTTCTGCGATCATATGGTAGAAGTTCATTTTACAAAATTTCTATGCAGGCAATATGAAATACCTGTATTCCATAAACAAGTTAAAATGAGACATTTTATTATCGGTACTTTTGCATAGGCCTATAGGAATACTCCTGTTATCAGATACTCCATTAACGGATACGAACATTGGCTATATTGACATTTAACCACTGTATTTGGTTTGAATTAGATTATGTCGGGATTTTTAAGCTTTTCAGACTATTTAACACACTCCTAGTAACTATTTTTAAATAAAAGTTAACATTACTAGGTAAAAATAATTGTATTCCATATTATCCGACAAATGTACATTTTTTAAAAATTAATCGTTATTTACCTAACATAAAATTAATTTATTGAGTTGATGCTATGAAAAACAATTAAAAAGATATCATATAAGTCAGTTTTTATTTTCATTCAATCACTTATCATGTTAAGATGGCAGAAATGAATTCTGTTACATCAGGATACAATATTAATATACGTCACGAATATTTTCGACTTACTTTCAAGTCATCTTCAGGTGATAGTTTACTAACAAACAAGCAATTGAACACGGTGAAAAATATTATTTAAACACATCTATAAAACACTCATAAATAGTCTAACCATTAGTGTTTTATAGATGTGTTTAAATAATATTTTTCACCATGTTCAAATGTTTGTTTGTTAGTAAACTATCACCTGAAGATGACTTGAATAAGTCGAAAATATTCGTGACGTATATTAATATTGTATCCTGATATAACAGAATTAATTTCTGCCATCTTAGCGTGATGAGTGATTGAATGAAAATAAAAACTAATTTATATATTATTTCACAAACTTATCTGAACTCAATATGACTTCTAAATTAAAAAGAAGTCAAACAAATCACATATTCACTAATCATTAAATTTGTGTCAATAACGTTTAGATGCTTAACAAAACATTGGTATTCCATAATACCCCAAAATTCTTCTATTTAGAGTCGATGGGATTATTGATAGCGAGATGAGGCCGAGAATTCGCCACAGACTACCTGACATTCGCCTTACGATTTGGGAAAACCTCGGGTAAAACCAACCAGGTAATCAGCCCAAGCGGGACTCGAACCCACGTCGAGCGCAACACGTTACCGCCTGAGTTATGCCGGTGGCTACCATGTTATTAATCTGGTTAAAAATTGTACCTTCTCTACTTTTCATTAACTATCCCAAGTATGCCATGCGAGAATCTTGCTTCGAAATATACGGCAGTTATCTTAACAATAGTATACATAGTAATGCAGTCTGAACCCAATACACCTGCAGTCGTTTCATCACTATAACAAGTGCTGAACATTGATTTCCAGATAAAGCGAGCATCGTAGTGCCAAATTCTGTCTTACTCTGTTAAAGGAATCATTTGTCTGATTTCATGAGCTGCGAAGGCTATGCGTGTTGCAAGATCTCTGAATCCACGGGGGTTTAATAAATTACAGACTTCATATAGCCCCACAAAAAGAAATCAAGTGGGTTAAGTTCAGCCGAGCTCGTCCGCCAGGCATAGGGTCCGCCTCGACCAATCCAGTGATTGCCGTGTGTACCTGTAGGATGAAGAAAGTGTTTTAAAAAGGTTATCTATCCGATCCCAAAGTTTGTTGATATAATTTAGAGACACTCTGTACATATCTGACATTTCTCTTTAACAGAACTGCTCTCTCTTGCAATATTTCTGCTATAATCTTAAGAATTGGGACAAGAAATGACTTCCAGAGATAATACGAACAATCTTAATTTTAAAGAATTTGGATATGAAATTCTAATCCCTGTATTGATGTGTCAGAAGCGCTGTTTCTCTCTTCAGTGGCCAAAGATAATCACGCCTTTTATCTTTTCTAACGTGTGCAATTTAAATCTGCAACCTGATTCACATAGATATTTGCATAGAAGGTATTGAACGTGGCGTGACAAGAGACTGTTGATGAATGTATAAGTCGATTTTTAGTGCTGAATGGAATGTATAATGATTCTTAATTACTGAAATTAAAGCTGTATTCAGACACGACAAACTTCTGCAAGCAGCGCATCGACGTGATATCTTGTAATTGGATTTGCATATTCGAAATGTCGTTCCTTCCCATATCCTTAATTCATTCATTTTTGTTCAGATGGATTTATTTTCTTACGTATATTTATTTGTTACTTCCTTGGAAGTGAATTACTACAATAACACCAGGTTTATCACATAAGAACTTCGATTAGCCTAATATTTTTCTTTATTTAATGACTGTATCAATAAAAATGCCTTCTGTTCAAGTTGTCGTTAAATTTAGTAACCTAGAATGAAACTGCACTTTATCCAAAAATCTGATATGTCAGAAAAGATGAAAAATTAGTGCAGTTAGACTCCACACGGTGTTTTTACTACTAAAGTTAAGGCAGATAAATTTCAGTTTGACTCCAAACGAGCAGTTTATCACATTCCCTGCAAACTTCTGCACTGAAACGTACCTTAATTCCATATTCCATAATTTGGAGAAAGTTCAATTTTATTCTAGGCCAAAATTTTTGTTTTAGTTTCACAGTCTTTTTGACATATATTTATAATCCATGTTGAATCTTTCGTACACTACTTTTAACACTTAAATATAAATAATTGATTAAATGGCGATCTTACTCGTGTTAATTATGTAAGCATGTGTGGCTTACAGCTGTTTCGGTGCTACTTGACATCATCCTCAGAGTCTACTAGATCTCGGCGCTATCTCAACTTCGCTGCCTGTTGTGTGGGTGCGTTCGTGTAATGAAGAGTTGTGTCAAATAGTGTGTGTGTTCTGAAATTGATCTGTGTGTTGAGAATTTGATTAGGGTGTGTTTTAGTGTGTCTGTATATTTCATATTGTTCTAGTGTGTTGAGTTTTGGTTTTTGGGTTGTATGCGTAGGATTTCCATATCTGTATTTATGTTATTGTATGTGTGGTTAGCATTAGTTATGTGTTCGGCATATGTAGATGTATTGTGTCCTCTGGTTATTGCTTTAATGTGTTCTTTGTATCGAGTTTGGAATGATCTGCCTGTCTGTCCAATGTAGAAACTGTCGCAACTATTGCATGTGAGTTTGTATACGCCTGTGTGGTTGTATTTATTTGTTTGTGTTGTTGAGATGTCTTTGTAGTGTGTTTTCTGTTCTGTATGCTATGTTGTATTTCTGTTTTCTGAATGAGGATGCGATCTTGTGTGTGTTTTTGTTTTCGTATGTTGTGTGATGTATTTTTGTGTTCTTGTGTTTGTGTTGTGTTTTTGTGTTTGTTGAGTTTTTGTTTTGTCTTCCTTATGATGTTGTCTATTATGTTTGGGTTGTAACCATTTTCTTGTGCTATGTATTTGATTGTGTTCACTTCTTCATTGTAGTGTTGTTGGCTCATGGGTATGTTGAGTAATCTGTGAAATATACAGACACACTAAAACACACCCTAATCAAATTCTCAACACAGATCAATTTCAGAACACACACACTATTTGACACAGCTCTTCATCACATGAACGCACCCACACAACAGGCAGCGAAGTTGAGATAGCGCCGAGATCTAGTAGGCTCTGAGGATGGTGTCAAGTAGCACCGAAACAGCTGTAAGCCATACATGCTTACATAATTAACAAGAGTAAGATCGCCATTTAATCAATTACTTATATATTTATAGTTGTTTCTATGTCCCTCATTGCATATGACTTTGGTTTTATGCATCTAAAAATTAAACCAAATCAGAGCCAAAAAGTATAAATATATGTAGTACAGTGTATGACTATATTATATTTAAATGTTCCTTATAGTACACAGCATTCCTTACAGGATAATTAAAAAGCAACATCGTTAGCACGACTTGTGGCTTGCCATTTTCTTCCAGCGAATATACGAGTACAGTTTAATGATAATTCCTTTAACATGTTCCTAAATTGCTATAGTATCCAAATATTTAAAGTATTATATTTTTGGTCGTCATTGCATCCGTTTATGGTATAAGACCAATAATTCCTTTAACGTGTTTTTTTATTGTAATTGTATTTAAATAATTAAAATACGATTATTTTGGTTGAGGGAGCATACATTTCGGTGCAAGGATAATAATTCCTTTAACATGTTTCTTAATTATTGTTGTTATACCCAAATAATTGAATAACGGTTATTTGTTCCAAGTAACATCCGCTTTTGAAGCAAGGATAAATTGTTTGACATGTTTCAAAGTTAGTATTTTATATATTCTTTAATGAATCACTGCAGACCAATGTGAATATAGCGTGGATTGCATAAGGATATTTTTTTCTTTTTTATTGGCTCCATTGTGCTTCATTGTTTACGTAAATAAAAACAAATGAGAATGAACATGACACATGAACATTATTTTAAGCAGTACCTGAAACAAACATGGATATAATATTCATCGCTCTTAATGATCTAGAGATAGAAAACAATAATTATGATTAAAATAAAAGTTTTGCACGATCGTGTTTTTGTTGTTGTATTTGTAGCTATTGTTGTTAGGCCTTGAAAGTTAAAATTCCCGTAAATAAACGTGTTGCTAGAGAAACCATTCTTCATAACATAAAACTATACTGAAATAGATTCATTACAGTGCACTTAGTTTTACTTAATTACCGTTATCATTATGGTATAGT